>PVIW01010231.1:0-45733 GCA_004026585.1 Noctilio leporinus
AGTGGGACCCCTAGGAAAGTCTTTGAGACTGAGTCCAGAGAAATTTAGAGGAAGCATTCCAAAAACCCTTGCTCAGTCCTACCTATTCAATAGTCAAAGGTATCTCAGCAGCCCTGACCACTGTTGGCCGCTGCCTCCTAGAAATTCTTATACTACCCTCGACCTCTAAGGCTCTTCTTATTCCTGATTTTCCACTCATCTCTCTGGCTTTTGCTTTATTGTCTGTTTGGCAGGCTTCTCTTTGAAACCTGAAGTCTTGATGTTCCCCATGCATATTTCCTAGATTCTCTTTACTTCTCATTCTAAATGTTCTCCCATAGGAAACCTATGTGTATGTTCATGCTTTACCACTGATAGACAGACAACCCTAAAATGTATGTTAGACAGACCATTAGACACCTGTTCATTATCTCTGCTTCCACAAAAGCAATGTAGTGAAGTCATAATTGTATGTATTGCCCTGGTCAGGTGGTTATGCTGGTTAGAGCATCATCTAGTACACAAAAAGACTGGGTTTGATCCCTAGTCAGGGCATATACCTAGGTTGTGGGTTTGATTCCTGGTCAGACCACACAGAGGAGACAACTGATCAATGTCTCTCTCTTTCTCTCTCCCCACCATTCCTCTCTCTAAAATCAATAAAAACATATCCTCAGGTGAGAATTTAAAAAAATAAAATAACTATATATAAGAATTGGCCTGAAATGACTTGAAGAAGACCTGATCAGTCAATAGATGTTTTCCCTTAATTAATACAGCCCAGGAGAAAGGAACAGAAACATCTTATATTGAATAGTCACTTGGCTCTTTCAGCAAATTGTGACCAGGCCAGCTTTATCATTGATAGGGGCCACAGCCTCTCCTTGCGTATCTCCACTGTGAAATTCCTAACAGAGGTAGCAAAACAGACCTTTCATCAAACTTATGCAATTTTGATTTATTTAGGCATAAGCTAATAGAGTTGTGTTGGCCTCCCTTGATTCCAGAGCACATTGAGAAACGGGTACAAAAATGTATGTGAAAGAATAATACATTTTTGCTTTTAATAACTACAAAATAGTTCAGAGGTAGGAAAGACTATGTGGTGGGGTATGGAAAAAATTGGGAAGGGTAGAGGGAGAGCTGACAATATGAATTATTACCTAATCTGAAACAGAAAATAAAGAGGTATGAAAAAGAAAAAGAAGGGAAAAATAAATAATAATAAAAAGAATAAGAGGGAAAACATCTGTAACTTTATAATAGATATACATAGATATACATCTCTTATAGGATGAATTGTGATCCCCCCAAATTCATATATTGAGGTCTAATCCCAAATACCCCAGAATATGACTATATTTGGAAATACAGTATTTAAAGAGATAATTAGAATCAAATGAGGTTATGAAAGTGGACCCTAATCCCATATGGCTAGTATCATTAGAGATTAGGACATAGACACACACAGAGGGTAGATCATGGGAAGATACAGGGAAAACAGCCATCTATAAGCCAAGAGTAGAGGCCTCAGAAGAAATCAACCTTGCAAACACATTGATCTTGGACTTTCAGCCTCCAAAACAGTGAGAAAATAAATTTCTGTTGTTTAAACCACCTAATCTGTGGTACATTGTTGTGGCAGCCCTAGAAAATTAATATTACACTTTATCTTAAGGTTCTTCATATTCAGAGATGACCTTTTTTGAAAGCACATTTCTTCTCTAGTTTGTCCATAACAGCAAGGACTTCCCTGTTGAAAAGTTGGATGAATGGAGTCCCCAGAAAATCTAACACTGAAAGTTTTCAGATAAAACTTTTCGTTCTCATCCATGACTCCACAACTTTAGCTGAGCAGTCAGGAACTCCTGTCTCCTATGCAGCCCTGGGAGTGAGATCCTTTCCCCAACTAAGAGTGGGGCAGGCTGAGAGATTGCTGTTCTCTTGGGAACCTCCCTGGGTACAGCTGAGACTTATTATGACTATCTTAAATAGCACTTATTGCCATAGACTTCTATAACATGACACCCAACTCTTTCAATGGAATGGGTTAGAAAGGCAATGTGGAAAATTTAACAACCAATTACTACAAAAATCTCCCCCTCCCTTTCCCTTTTGATTTACCTCATTAAATCCAGCAGGTCATACACAGAATCTTCCAATTTTTGAGTTAATTATAAGTGCCTAAAGATATTGAAGCCCTGGACATTTACAAGGCTGCATAACTAGACAAAAACAAAAAGACTGCTGTCTTCCCAACCAGGGGACTTAATTTCCCAATTATCTTTCTTAGGCAAATTGTGAATCTAAATATAACATGTTACAATCTTTGCCATTTTTATGCAAGGCTAATGCATCAACGTCTTGATCTCTTGTTTTCTCTCTGCTACTCATGAAAAGAAAGGTGAATGAGGGTGATCCAGATGCTTGTCAAATTAGACATTGCTAAATTAGAAGGGAAACTTGCATATTTTCCAGCTAGCAGCAATTAAGAGAATGAGAGAGTTTAAGCTCCCCTGCCGACACTGAGAAGAAATTAATGAACAGTTCTGAATTTAGACCCTTCAGATAATACCTCTGAGTGGGGTGACTATGGCTGGCTCACAGAAAGTCATGTATTATTTCAGGGTGAAGTTGACTGATAGAGAATGGACCCCAATAAAACTTAATGTGGCAGCTAGTGAGAACCCACAGAGAAAGTCAAACAAACCCCAGCTCTGTTGGGGTAGGAGCAGGATGCAGCAACAACTGAATGTGGCTGACTTCTGAATCTGTGCCTCTTGGAGGATCTTCCATCTCACTTTTCAAACCCCCTCCCCTCCAACAGCTTCTTGGGAATCTCCAACTGAAGTCTTAAAGTTAACTTTACCTTAATATAATACTGAGCCATCTAGCTTGGCCCTTTAGTTGTTCTATGTTCAAGTAGTTCTTGACCCCCACATACACAGTCAAGGAAAACAAAGTCTACCAAACCCTACCATGTGTCACTCTAGCTCCTGGTCATCTCCCTCAGGTCCATCACCAACCTTCTTTACACCTTTCCTGGTGATGCATTTTGATTTTGAACCTGTTTTGCCAATGTGGTTTAAGTTCATATTCTAGTCCTTGGCCTAACTTCACAGACTGCGTTGTGTACCATGCACCCCCACCCCCCCATTAATATGTTGAAGTCCTAATCAGGGACTAGTATCCCAGAATGTGATTTTATTTAGAAATATTATCTTTAAAGAGATAATTGAGATTATTGAGGTGGGCTATAATGCATAAAGATTTATGTTGTTATAAAAGGAGATTAGCAAAACAGTCTGGTATGTGGCATAGAATAGACATATAGATCAATGGAACACAATAGAAAGCCCAGAAATAAACCCAGGACTCTGATAAATTAATATTTGTCAAAGGGGCCTGCCTGGCTGGTGGTACAGTGGATAAGGCACCAGCCCACAAACCCAAAGGTCACTAGTTCGATTCCCCAGCCAGGGCACATTGCAAGTCAGGTCTCCATCCAGGTCCTTAGCTGGAGGCAGATGAAAGGCAATCATACACTGATATCTCTCTCCCTCTCTGCCTCTCTCTCTTCCCCTATCTCTAAAAATAATAAAATCTTAAATATATACACACACACACACACACATACACATATATATATCCAACACTATAACAAGGCATATGGAAGTAGAATAAAAACATAAGAGAGTAAATAAAAGCCTAATTATGAGAGGAAATACATTTTAAAGAATACCCAGGAGTCCTCAGGTAGACAGTCACAAGAACCATTAGATATAAATAAAATATTACAGGATTTGAAGGCTCAGGAAAAAAATCTTCATATAGAAGTTAAAAGTTTGATCTAGCCTCTTTTTTTTTTTTTAAAGATTTTATTTCATTATATTTAGAAGGAGGGGAAGGGAGAGAGGCAGAGAGGGAGAGAGACATCCATGTATGGTTGCTTTTCACCTGCCTCCAGCCACAGACCTGACTGGAGACCTGGCTTGCAACCTGGTTATGTGCCCTGGCTGGGGAATCAAACCTGCGACCTTTGGGTTCGCAGGCCGGCACCTTATCCACTGTGCTACCAGCCAGGGCTGATCTAGCCTCTTTTAAGAGATGGGAAATGAAGTACAGAAGAAAAACTAAGATGTTAGGAGGAAAAAAAGTACATTCAAGGAAATGGTCCATTGTTTATCAAAAATTGGGACCTTTTAATCAAGCAAGCTATTGTCCCTTCCAGAAATAAATATTTGCACTCACAGCATGCTTTGCTGAGAAAGTGGTTCCAGCTTCTGTGGTTGGATCAAATCTCTAATATAGCATCCCTAGTTACCTTAACAGAGGTCTCCTGTTCCAGGCCTATTCACCACAGTAAGAGTGAATAGGCAGGTCTCCATTGCCTGACAAGACAGATCCCAAAGCACATCAACATCTCCATGACCTGTTGTCTGAGGCAGAAGGATGCCTCCAAACCAGGGCTTTCCAGCCTCTCATACTCTATGACAAAGTACCACACACCCACATATCATCCCCCCTTCCTGAAGGATAACCCTGCCTAAGCAGTCAATAGTTCTCATTTTAAATTCTATGTAAGCTTCCTCCTGACATTTAGGAGCCATGAAGATAAACATCTTTAATGTTTTTGAAGCATACATTTACATTTATTATCTTTAATAAAAAGTAAAAATTTATCAATTATTTTGTTCTCTGACCTAATATACTAGCCTTTACCATCTTAAATGCTCAGAGACAAACTGTATCTCAGGAAATCACACTGTAGTAAACAAGTAAAATGCATGTCTATAGTTTTACATGATATTCATATGTGAAGAGATGGCTAGGTCTCTTAGAAATGAATAATTTAATCTACTGTTCTAATAATACACTGGGGAATTTAAATGTACACAACAGCAATTCCAAATTCAAATTTAAAAGGTGGATATACTCTCTTGAACTAATAAGCAAAATATTATTTAATAGAAATATTTTGAAGGCAATTAATTAAATTATATTGTTAGATAGTCACAGGAATATAATTATTTTTTCTAGTATAATATTTGTAAAAATATATACATGCAAAAGTGTATTTGTGCATGTGTTTGGTGATATTGCAATTGATATTACTTAAAAAAATTAATTTTTAAAAAGTATAGGGGTTCTGGCAAGGTGGTAGAGGATTAAGTGGAGCTACACCAATCTCCTCCCAGCCGGCATCTGGAATTACATTTTTTGGAGAAAAAGTCAGCTGGAATGACCAACAGAACACACTGGAAAGAAGTCCTATAACCATGGACAGAACAGAAGTCACAACATGACTGGTAGGAATCGGGAAACACAAGAGGGCTGGCTGGGCCCCTACCTGAGGTAGCAGCTGAAGGAACAGAGCTAGGGACTCCACCTGAGAAGGCTGGGTTCTGGTCCCCCAGGTGGGTGTCCCAGACACAGCAACATAGCAGAGAGTAGAGCAGCATCCAGCAGAGAAGGGCGGAAAGCCATGGAGTTTAGTTTACTAGCCTGAGAGAGTTCTGGAGACAGAGAATTATTAACATGACCACAAACAAAAATACATGGGCAACCAATTACCCTGGGATCCTGTGGAGAAAGGACAGACTAGACTGGAGACACCTAGGGAGAGTTTGCAGTGGAAGCTTGGAGGAGAGAAGTGAGGAAGAAGTGGGGACGCTGGTGCTGACTCATCCACAACACCTCAGGTGGACTGCTCTGTTCCAAACACCAAGCGGCTTCTGTATGTGAGGTCTTCATAGCCCCACCCACTGGAAGCAGTCTGCCCCACCCAGTGGTGCCTGAGCCTGGCGCCTGATTGCATCTAAATAAACTTCTGCTGCCTTGCCCTGTCCGAGCATCAATACAATAGTTGGCACCTGAAGAGACATCTCTTGCCCAGCAGCACCTTGGCCTGGTGGCTGATTACAAACTCTCTAACTTAAGCTGGGTCAGACAGTCAGCCCCACATAGTGGCAAGTGAGCCTGGTGGCTGATCATGGATTCATTGGTTCACAACAGAGTTGGTTTGTACCACCCAGTGGCCCCTGGGCCTGGTGGCTGATCACAAACTCATTGGATTACAATTGAATCTTTCAGTCGAGCCCAGCTCCATCTGAGCTTGGTGGCCAATCACAGATTCACTGCATTACAATTGTAGTTCTCTGCCTAGCCCAGTGGCACTTGAGTCTGTCAGCTGATCACAGATTCACTGATTTACATCTGACTCCGTCCCACCAGGCTACACCTGAGCTGGTGGCTGATCCAGTGGATTACTATTGAACCTCTCTGTCTAGCCAAGCAGGGCCTGAGTTTGATAGCTGATTTATTGATTTACAACTGAATTCATCTGTCACCCAAGCTGCCTCTGAGCAGGGTGGTGGATCCTAGACAAAAAGGATGACAACTAAATCAATCCATCCAGCCTAGCAGTTCCTTAGCATGGCAGCTGATCAGTCTGATTGGATAACAACAAAACCTAAAAGTGGAAAGGAAGGAATAGCCCATCACCAAAAAGAAAGGAGGAATCCCCAGAAAGATCACTAAATGAAATAGAGGCAACCAAACTATCAGATATGGGATTCAAAACAATGATGATAGAGAAGCTCAATGACCTCAGCCAGCTCAAAGAAAACTACAAAAAAACTCAAGGGGAAATATGAAGAACTCCAGGGAATCTACAAGAAATTTACTGAGAACTACACCAGCATTAAAAAGGACTTAGAAACTATCAGTAAGAGCCAGGAAGAAATGAAAAATACAATTTCTGAAATGAAGAATACAGTAGAAGGAATCAAGAGCAGGCTCAAGAAAGCAAGGATCAGATCAGTGGGCAGGAGGACAATGTAGGAAAATATTCCAAGACAGTGCAATAGAATGAAAAACGGCGGAACAAGAATGAAGAGATTTGAAGGGAGCTTCAGGAAAACATGAAACTCAATAATATCCATACCATAGGGATATCAGAAGTAGAAGAGAAACAAAGAACAGAAAAGCTATTCAAAAAAGTAATGATAGAAACGTCCCTAACATGATGAGTGAAAACGTTACTCAAGTTCAGGAAGTACAAAGGGTCCCAATGAAGATCAACCCAAACAGACCCTCTCCAAGACAAATTAAAATGGCAAATTTCAAAGACAGAGAATCCTAAAAGCATCAAGAGAGAAACGGCAAATAATATATAAGGGGGCTACAAAAATGTTATCAAATGATTATTCAACAGAAACAATACAAGCCAGAAGGGAATGGCAAAGAATATTCCAAGTAATGGAAAACAAAGGCTTGCAACCAAGAATAATCTACCCAGCAAGGATCTCATTCAAAATGGAAGATGAAATAAGGGGTTTCACAGACAAAAGAAGACTAAAAGAACACATCTCTACCAAACAAGCACTGCAAGAAATGCTAAAGAGTCTGCTTTTTAAAAATGAAGAAACAGAGAGACAGAGAGGAACACAGGTAAAAAGAGAAAAAATGGCAATATATAAGTATCAATCCATAATAACCTTAAATTAAAACAGATTAAATGCACCAATCAAAAGACATAAGGTAGCTGAATGGATAAGAAAACATGACCCACATATATGATATCTTCAAGAGACACACCTCAGAACAAAATATCAACACAGATTGAAATGAAGGGATGGAAATATATATATCAAGCAAATAGACATGAAAAAAAGGCTGGAGTAACAATAGTTATTTCAGACAAAACAGATTTTACAATGAAGGCCATAAAAAGAGACAAAGAAGGACATTTCATAATATTTAAGGGAACAATCCATCAAGAAGAAATAACTCTGGTAAACACACATGCACCCAAAGTAGGAGCTCTGAAATATATAAGGAAAATATTAGAGGACTTCAAGAAGGATATAGACAGCAACACACTAATAGTAGGGAATTTTAATACCCCACTATCAACAATGGACAGATCTTCCAAACAGAAAAACACCAAGGATGTTTTGCATTGAACAACTCTCTAGAGGAAATGGACCTAACTGATACATACAAAACCTTTCACCCATAAGAAGCAAAATACACATTCTTTCCAAATGCACATGTAACGTTCTTTAAGATAGACCACATGATAGGTCACAAGACAAGACTCTACAAATACAGGAATATTGAAATCATACCAAGCATCTTCTCAGATCACAACAGATTGAAACTAGAAACTGACTTCAAGGGAAAGAAAAACAAGAATATTCTAACTAATGAAAACTGAATAACATGCTTTTAAGTAATGAATGGGTACACAATGAAATAAAAAATAAAATCAAAAAATTTCTGGAAACAAATGACAATAAATACACAACAGCCCAAAACCTATGGGGCATAGTGAAGGCAGCCCTCAGAGGGAAATTCTCAGCAATACAGGCCTACCTAAAAAGTATAGAAGAAGCTTATACAAACAACCTAACCATAAACCTGCAAGAACTAGAGGAACAACAACAAACAAAACCCAGAGCAAGTAGAAGGGAGGAAATAATCAAGATCAGAGCAGAAATAAATAACTTAGAGACTTAAACTACAATTTGAAGAATCAACAAGTCCAGGAGCTGGTTCTTTGAAAAAATAAACAAAATTGACAAGCCTTTAACCAGACTGGTCAAGAAAAAGAGAGAGGGTCCAAATAAACAGAATCAGAAATGACAGAGAAATCACAACTGATACTTCAGAAATACAAAGGATTGTAAGAAATTACTACAAACAACTATATGACAAGAAATATGACAACCTGGGTGAAATGGACACATTTCTGGAAATGTATAATCTACCAAAACTTAATCCAGAAAAAGCACGAAGCCTGAATAGACCAATAACAACTAGTGAAATTGAAGAAGTAATCCAAAATCTCCCAAAGCACAAGAGCCCCAAAGCAGATGGATACACAGGTGAATTCTACCAAACATTTAGAAAAGAATTAACTCCTAGCCTTCTCAACCTATTCCAAAAAAAAACAAAAAACAAAAAAACAAAAAACAAGAACAGGGAAGACTCCCAAACTCTTTCTATGAGGCCAATGTTATTCTATTCCCAAAACCAGGTCAAGACACAACTAAGAAAGAAAACTATAGAACAATATCTCTGATGAACATAGATGCTAAGATTCTCAACAAAATGTTGGCTTACCAGATCCAGCAATACATTCAAAAGATCATACACCATGACCAATTGAGTTTTATCCCAGGGATGCAAGGATGGTACAACGTTCACAAATCAATAAATGTAATACACCACATATACAAAATGAAAGACAAAACTCATATGATCACATAGATGCTGAAAAAGCATTTGATAAAGTGCAGAAACCATTTATGATAAAAACCCTCAGCAAAATGGGAATAGAGGGAGCATACCTCAACATCATAAAGGCCATATATGAGAAACCTCCAACCAACATCATACTCAATGAGCAAAAACCATAAGTTTTCCTCCTAAGATCAGGAACAAAGCAAGGCTGTCCACTCTCCCCACTTCTGTTCAACATCATTTTAGAAGTTCTAGCCATAGCTATCAAAGAAGAAAAAGGAATCAAAGGTATCCAAATTGGAAAGGATGAAGTCAAACTGTCCTTATTTGCAGATGACATGATAGTGTACATACAAAACTCAATAGGCTCCACCAAAAACTTACTTGACTTAATAAGCAAATTTAGCTAAATAGCTGGATATAAAGTCAATATTCAGATATCAAAAGAATTTTTGTATACCAGTAGTGAAACATCACAAATAGAAGCTAGGAAACAAGAAAAATAAAGTACTTAGGAATAAACTTAATGAAGGAGGTAAAAGACCTGTACTCAGAAAACTACAGAACACCGGAGAAAGAAATTAAGGAAGATACAAATAAATGGCAGCATATCCCATGTTCATGGATGGAGATAATTAATATCATTAAAATGTCCATATTACACAAAGCAATCTATAGATTCAATGCAATCTCAATTAAAACACCACAGACATATTTCACAGAGATAGAAAATATACTTCAAAGACTTATATGGAGCCAAAAACATCCATGAATAACCACAGCAATCTTGAGAAAGAACAAGGTAGGAGGAATCATAATAGTGGGCATTGAAATATACTACAAAACTACAGTCATCAAAACTGTGTGGTACTGGCATAAGAATAGACAAATACATCAATGGAACAGGATGGAGAGCCCAGAAATAAACCCGGGACTCTATGATCAATTAATACTTGACAAAGGAGGAAGGAACATAAAATGGAGTAAAATCAGTCTCCAACAAGTGGTGTTGGGAGAACTGGACAGTGACATGCAAAAAAAATTAAACTAGACCACCAACTTACACCATACACCAAAATAAGCTCAAGATGAATATAGGACTCAAATATAAGCAGTGCCACCATAAAGGTCCTGGAGGAAAATATAGGCAGTAAAATTTTAGATATCCTATGCAGAAATATATTTAGTGATACTTCCCCAAGGGCGAAGGAAATAAAAGAACAAATCAACAAATGGGACTATATCAAACTGAAAAGTTTCTGTTCAGCTAAAGAAAACACCAGCAAAATTCAAAGGGAACCAACTGTATGTGAAAACATATTTGCCAATGATACCTCAGACAAAGGTTTGATATCCAAATATATAAAGAATTAATGTGACTCAACACCAGGGAGACACACAGCCCAATTAAAACATGGGCAAAGGACCTGAACAGATAACTCTCTGAGGAAGACATACAAAGGGCCCAAAGGCATAAGAAAGAATGCTCAGTATCACTAGTCATCAGAGAGATGAAAATTAAAACCACAATAAAATACCACCTCACACCTGTCAGAATGGCAATCAACAACAAATCAACAAACAACAAGTGTTGGTGAGGATGTGGGGCAAAGAGAACTCTGGTGCACTATTGGTGGGAATGCAGGCTGGTTCAGCCACTATGGAAAACAGTATGGGGTTTCCTTAAAAAACTAAAAATGGAACTGCCTTTTGATCCAGCAATTCCACTACTAGGGCTATACCCAAAGAATCCTGAAACACCAATGCATAAAAACCTATGTACCCCTATGTCCATAGCAGTGTTATTTACAATAGCCAAATGCTGGAAACAGCCTATGTCCCCATAAGGGAATGACTGGATCAAAAAACTTTGGTACATTTACACAATGGAATACCACACAACAGCAAAAAGGAGGAACTCCTACCCTTTGCAACAACATGAATGGAGATGAAAAGTATTATGCTAAGTGAAATTAGCCAGTCAGTGAAAGACAAATATATGATCTCACCCATTTCAGGACAATAATGTACAAAACAAAAACAAGCAAAACAGAACCAGATATATGAATACAATGAATATACCTTCACTGGGCAGAAGGGAGGGGAGGTGGGGGAAGGTGGGTGGAAGAGGCAAGGAATGGAAGCTGTTTAGTCAAGGAACTAGCATGGAAGAACCTTGGACATGGACAACAAGTGGGATTCACTTTGGTGGAAAGTGGGTGGATGGGGAAGGGGACAGAGGGGTATAAATTGGGAATGGATGTAATACAACAACAATTAAATTAAATTAAATTAATAAATTAATAAAAATTTTAAAGTAAATTTTTAAACAAATGAATTAACATAAGCATTTTGAAACAATGATAAGAAAACATTGTAGTAATTTTATTTGAGAGGCTGACAGAAGGCAGTAATTAAATGGTAAATTGTCTGGATTTGAAAAAATAAAAAAGGAAAAGAAGTATGTTAGTGGTTACAGAGTGGACAGGGAGAATGTTAAGAATAGTAGAGAAAATGGAGAAGCTGAAGAACTTATATGCATAACACATGGACATTAAGGGGGACATCACTGGAGGGAATGGGGGTACTGCGTGGAGGCAGCAAAGGGGGAAAAATTGGGACAACTATAATAGCATAATCAACAAAATATATTTAAAAGTAAAATAAAATGTGGGCATTTTTGTACAAGATTTTTTCCTTTACCTCCCACAATAGGGTACCAATATTGATAAAATTTTTGATTCTCCATAAAGCTTGGAAATAGAATATTAATCTTAGATTAATGTAAAAATATCACATGAAGTAAAAGATCATATTATGGGAAAGCCATGAGATTGTGTACATTTAAGAGTCCTGAATTTCTGTTATGCTCATAGGAATACCAATTGTTATGAGTACATTAATGTTTGTCCAGAAATGGCCTCTACTTATAGCCAATCACCTGGTCTTTGGTATTGGATTTGGTATTGGATTTCATTTTAGTTTTGTTTATTTTTATTTGTGACATGGTTTCCTGAGTATCTTCCTACCGATTCTCATCTCTTATCATCATTGTTATCAATACATTGTTATTAGGCAAGCAAGTTATGCTAGGTACAAGATCAATTGGCTATCCATGTGGAAGACATTATTATTGACAATCACCTCACATCATAAGCAAAAATCAGTTCCTATTAGACCATAGATCTAACTATGAAACATGAAATTTAAGAAGTTTTAGCATATATCATAAGAGAATATATGTTTGATGTTGTAGCCAAGATTTCCTGAATAGGTGCTAAAACTACTAACCCTGAAGTAAAATATTAATAAATTTGACTATATTAAAATTAGGAACTTCTGCATATTACACATCAAGTAAATAAAAAGATAAGATGCAAGTGGGAGAATGTATTTGCAATACATATAACTGGAAAAACCCTTAAATGCTCATTATTTAAAGTATTCCTACAAAGAATCTTGGCTCATGTAGCACAGTGAATTGAGTGTCAGCCTGTGATCTAAAGGGTCACCAGTTTTATTCCCAGTCAGGGCACATGTCTAGGTTTCAGGCCAGGTCCCCAGTTGGGAATATGTAAGAGACAACCATATATTGCTGTTTCTCTCCTTCTCTTTCTCCCTCCCTTCCTCTTTCTCTGGAAAATAAATAAATAAAATCTTTATCTTAAAATGTGTTCTTACAGAAAAAGAGAAATAATAGAAAGTTATACAAAAGACTTAGACATGTCACAAAAAGGTCATCCAAATTAGCAATAGATAAGGAAAGGTTTTCAACTTCTTTAGTCATCGGAAAAATTAATATTAAAAAATAATTAGGTACCATTGCACTCTAGTTAGAATTACTAAAATTTTAAAAGACTAAAAATAGGAAATGTGAAGAATATAGAGTAATTGGAACACTCATTTTGTGCTGGTGGAAGTCTATGAAAACTCTTAAATAAAACCTGAAAGTGTACAGCTCCGGGACCACCATTCCACTTTTGAGAAATGCGTCCCTATGTGAAACAAAAGACACATCCATCAATACTAGAAATGAAATTTTTAAATGTGATGTGTTATACAATATATGCAGCAATGAAAGCAATTTGCATTTACCTACTTTACTAATCTCAAGAAAAGTAGATGTATACATAAGATTATATAATACATGATTTCATTTATATCAATTGTGAAAACAAGTAAAATTATCTTTAGTATTAGAAGTCAGGATAGTACTTACCTTTGGGAAAATAATAACTAAAGGGGAGAATGAGGAGAGCTTCTGGGTGCTACCTCTTTATATACGTTGTGGATACACAGATGTATTCATTTCATGAAAATTTACCAAACTGTACTCTTATAACATGAGTTCTTTTATATACATATAACATACTTTTTAAAAAGATTTTATTTATTATTTTTAGAGAAAGGGGAAGGGAGATGGGCAGAGAGGGAGAGAGATATCAATGTATGGTTGCCTTTCACCTTCCTCCAGCTACAGAGCTGGCTGGAGACTTGGCTTACAACCTGTTTATGTGTGCCCTGGCTGGGAATCGAACCAGTGACCTTTGGGTACACATAACATACTTTTATTAACATTATTCATAATGCACACAACTATATTTTTGTATCTAAAAAAGCAGGTAGATTGAAGCAACTGTAGACTGATAGTATTCCTGTTGATTTCAGTGGGAGAAATAATAAATAGAAGAGTAACTCATCTCTATATTATAAATGCCTTTAATCAAAACTATTTTATGATAAATCCTCTGTATGTTCCTCTAGAGCAGCAATTTTTAACCAGTGTGCCACAGCACAATGGTGTGCTGCAAGAATTTTTAAAACATGCAATATCTAAGCTCTGGCTGGTAGCACAGTGGATAAGGTGCCGGCCTGTGAACCCAAAGGTCACAGGTTTGATTCCCCAGCCAGGGCACATAACAAGGTTGCAAACCAGGTCTCCAGTCAGGTCTGTGGCTGGAGGCAGGTGAAAAGCATTGATGTCTCTCTCCCTCTCTGCCTCTCTCCCTTCCCCTCTTTCTAAAAATAATGAAATAAAATCTTTTAAAAAAATACAATATCCGACTAGTTAAGGGACTGACCTCTTTTCCCTTAGATTGTCAGATGAAAAGGTGACAACAGCCCATGCAACAATAGCCTCCAGTGTGAATACACTGTCTTGTGCCATGACTATATAAGTCATATAAAAAATAACATCTTATTGATCATGTTGCATAAGAAGGTAGCATCAGATTGGTTAATTCTTGGTAACAGAAATTCTTATATACAAGTTTAGGCACCTGACTTTCAAAAGTCACTTTGGAGCAAAATAAGAATGAATAAATGAATGAAAAAAGAAGGAAAGAAAGAAAGAAAGAAATTATTCCTATTTTTTTGTCAGATAGGCAAAAAGTACAGTTTTGCTGTGCTGCAGAATTTTAGTAATTAGTTTATGTGTGCCATGAGATTTAAAAAATGTTAAGGGGGGGATCAAAATGGCAGGCAAGTAAGTGCAGTTACACCAATCTCCTTCCCATCTGGAATTACAACTTAATTGGGAAAAATTCATCTGGAATTACCAATAGAACACCAGCTGAAAACAAGCCTTATAACCAAGGACAGAACAGAAGAGGATGCTTCATCACAATGTCATTGGTAGGAATTGCAAAAATTCAAGAGGGCTGACTGGGCCCCCACCAGAGGCAGCAGCTGAAGGAATGAAGCCAGAAGGTCCTCCTGAGAAGGGTAGGTTCTGGTCCCCCAGCTGGATGTCCCAACCTACAGCAACACAGTAAAACAGCATATAACTAAGAATGGCAGAAAGCCATAGTGTTGACCAGCCTAAGAGAGTGCTGGAGATAGAGAATTATTAAGGTGACCACAAACAAAAGTACATTGGCAACCACTTACCCTGGGCTCCTGTGGAGGGAGGGCAGACTGGACTGGAGACACTTAAGGAGAGTTTGCAGTAGAAGCTTAGAGGAGAGAAGTGGGGAAGCAACAGTAAAAATACCAGTGCTGACTCATCACCCACACCTCAGGTGGTATGAGGAGTCCTCAGAGCCCTGCCCACTGAAAGCAATCTGCCCCGCCCAGCAGTACCTAAGCCTGGTGCCTAATCACAATTCATTGATCAACAACTGAACTAATCTCACCTGCCCTGTGGTGTCTGAGCCTGGCATATGAGCACGGATATAATAGTTTGCACCTGAATCTGTCTTTCTCGACCTGCAGTGCCTGGTGCTGGAGACTGATTACAAACTCATTGACTTGTTGCTGGGTCAGTCAGTCCTGCCCCATGTCATATGAGCCTGGTGGCTGACCATGGATTCCTTGGTTTGCAACTGAGTTGGTCTGTCTCACCCAGAGGCACCTGGGCTGGTGGCTGATCACAGATTCATTCATTTACAACTGAATCTGTCTATCCTGCTAAGCTGCCTCTGAGCCTGGCATCTGACCACAGATTCATTGGATTACAACTAAATCAATCTGTCTTGGCCAGTGGCACCTGAGCCTGGCAGCTGATCACAGATTCATTAGTTTATAATTGAATCCTTCTGTCTTGCCAAGATACATCTGAACCTGGCAGTTGATCAGAGATTGATAGGATTACAACTAAATCAATCTGTCCAGCATAGTGGTGCCAGAACCTGGCAGCTGGTCACAGTCTGATTGGATTACAACTAATTAAGGGGCCCTGCCCAGTGGTGCCTAAGGTGACCAATAATTGATTGATTGGTTTACAATGAGCTAAACTGTCCTGCCCAGTAGTACCAACACCTGATAGCTGAGCACAGAACAATTGGATTAAAAACTAAAGGGCACAGACAAAACCAGTGGATCTCTGTTTGTCTCCAAATGGCTGACTAAGCCCAGACTATAGAATGACCTGATGTCACCAAAGGTTAATCCAGGAAGTAAAGATAGTGTACCTCTGCAAGACAAATGGTCACCTAACAAAGACAAGAATGAAAAAAAGCCAATCTAAAAAGAAAAAGCAAACAAGAAGAGAAATCTGAAAATAGGGTGAAAAGGAAATAGTCCATCACTGAAAGAAAAGGAAAAAACCCCAGGAAGATTGCTAAATGAAATAGAACCAAGCAAACTATTAGATATGGAATTCAAAATAATGATGATAGAGAAGCTCAATGAGCTCAGCGAGCTCAAAGAACACTATAAACAACTCCAGGGGAACTATGAAAAACTCCAGAAAAGCTACAAGAAACTTTCTAAGAACTACACCAGCATTAAAAAGGACAGAGACACTATCAATAAAAGCCAGGATGAAATGAAGAATACAATTTCTGAATTGAAGAATACAGTAGAAGAAATCAACAGCAGACTAGAGGAAGCAGAGGATCAGGTCAGTGAGCTGAAGGACAACAGAGAAAACATTCCAAGACAGTGCAACAGAATTAAAAAAAAAAAAAAGACTGAAAAAGAATGAAAAGGTTTTAAGAGAGTTATAGGACAACATGAAATATGATAATATCTGTATCATAAGAATACCAGAAGGAGAAGAGAAACAAGGGGTGGAAAACATTTGAAAAAGTAATGAAAGAAAACTTCCCTAATTTGTTGAGTGAAAACATCACTCAAGTTCAGGAAGCAGAGAGGGTACCCATGAAGATGAACCCAAACAGATGCACCCCAAGGCACATCATAATTAAAATGGAAAATTTCAAAGAAAAGGAGAGGATCCTAAAAGCATCAAAAGAGAAACAGCAAATAACATACAAGGGGGTTCCAATAAGGTTATCAAATGAATACTCAACAGAAACAATACAAGCCAGAAAAGAATGATAAAAAATATTTCAAGTAATGGAAAACAAAGGCCTGCAACCAAGAATACTCTACCCAGCAAGGCTCTTATTCAAAATGGAAGGAGAAACAAGGGATTTCCCAGACAAAAGAAGACCAAAAGAATACATCTCCACCAAACCAGCATTGCAAGAAATGCTAAAGAATCTGCTTTAAAAAGATGAAGAAACAGAGAGATAAAGAGAAACACAGGTACAAAAAGGAAAAATAGCAATAAATATCAAAATAACCTTAAATAAAAATGGATTAAATGGACCAATCAAAAGACATAGGGTAACTAAATGGATGAGAAAACATGATCCACATTTATGCTGTCTTCAGGAGACCCACCTCAGAACAATAGATAGACACAGACTGAAAGTGAAGGGATGAAAAAATATATATCAAACAAATGAACCCTTAAAAAAAGGTGGAGTAGCAATACTTATTTCAGACAAAATAGGTTTTACAATGAAGGCCATAAAAAGAGATAAATAAGGACATTTCATAATACTTAAAAGAACAATCAATCAGGAATATATAACCCTTATAAACATATATGCACCCAATTTTGGAGCACCCAAATATATAAGGAAAATCTTGGAGGATAGTGACAGCAACACACTCATAGTAAGGGATTTTAATACCCCATTATCAAAATGAACAGACCTTCCAAGCCAAAAAAACACCAACAATATTGCAGCATTGAACAACACTCTAGATGAAATGGATTTAACTGATATGTACAGAACTTTTCACCCAAAAAGAAGCAAAATACACATTCTTTTCAAATGCACAAGGAACTTTGTGCAAAGTTCCAAAGATAGACCACATGGTGGGACACAAGACAAGCCTCCAAAAATACAGAAAAATTGAAATAATACCAAGCATCTCCTCAGATCACAATGGCTTAAAACTAGAAATCAATCTCAAAGGGAAAAAAATTCTAATTCATGGAGACTGAATAACATGCTATTAAGTAAGGAATGGTTTAACAATGAGATTAAAGAAGAAATCAGAAAGTTTCTGGAAACAATGACAATGAATATGCAACAGCCCGAAACCTATGGGACACAGCAAAGATAGTCCTAAGAGGGAAATTCATAGCAACACAGGCCTTCCTAAAAAGGTTAGAAGAAGCTTATACAAACAACCTAACCATAAAGCTGCAAGAACTCAAGGAACAACAACAAACAAAGCCCAGAGCAAGTAGAAGAAAAGAAATAAGACGAGAGCAGAATTAAATGACTTAGAGACTAAAACTACAATTCAAAGAATCAACAAATCCAAAAGCTCACTTTTGGAAAAGATAAGCAAAATCAACAAGCCTTTAAGAAGAGTCATCAATAAAAAAAGGGGGGAATCAAATAAACAAAATCAGAAATGACAGAGGAGAAATCACAAGCAATACCTCAGACATATAAAGGATTGTAAGAAATTACTACAAACAACTATATGACAAGAAATTTAACAACCTGGAGAAATGGACACATTTCTGGAAATGTGTAATCTAAGAAAACTGAATCAAGAAGAAGCAGAAAGCCTGAATAAACTGATCATGAGTGAAATTGAAGCAGTAATCAAGAAACTCCCAATGCACAAGAGCCCAGGACCAGATGGCTACACAAGGGAATTTTACCAAACGGTTGGAGGAGAACTAACTCCTGTCCTCAACCTATTTCAAAATATCCAACAAGAGGGAAGACTCTCAAACTCCTTCTATGAGGCCAATATAATTCTAATCTGAAAGCCAGGTCAAGACACAATTAAGAAAGAAAATTGCAGGCCAATATCTCTGATGAACATAGATGCTAAAATTCTCGACAAAATATTTGCAAACTGGATCCAGCGTTAAAAAGATCATATACCATTATCAAGTGGGATTCATCCCAGGGATGCAAGAATGGTACAACATACACAAATTTAAAAATGCAATATATCTCATAAACAAAATGAAAAGCAAAAACCATAGGATCATATCAATAGATGCTAAAAAAAAAAAAAAGCATTTGATAAAATACAGCAACCATTTATGATAAAAATGTGAGGCAGGTGAAAAGCAACCATACATTGATGTCTCTCTCCCTCTCTGCCTCTCTCTCTCTTCCCCTCTTTCTAAAAATAATGAAATGAAATCTTTAAAAAGAATGCTCAGCAAAATGGGAATAGAGGGAGCATACATCAACATAATAAAGGCCATATATGAGAAACCTGAAGCCAACATCATACTCAATGAGCAAAAACCAAAAGCTTTCCCCTTAAGATCAGGAACAAAACTAGGCAGTTCACTTTCTCCACTTCTGTTCAACATTACTTTGAAAGTTCTAGCCATAGCTATCAGAGAAGAAAAAGGAATCAAAGGTATCCAAATTGGAAAGGAGGAAGTCAAACTATCCTTATTTGCAGATGACATGATAGTGTACATACAAAACCCAATTGGCTCCTCCAAAAAGTTACTTGAGCTAATAAGCAAATTTAGCAAAATAGCTGAATATAAAGTCCATATTCTGAAATCAAAGGCATTTTTTGTATATCAATAATGAAACATTAGAGATAGAAGCTAGAAAACAAATCCCATTTACCATAGCAACAAGAAAAATAAAGTACCTAGGAAGAAACTTAACCAAGGAGGTAAAAGATCTATACTCAGAAAACTACAAAACATTGAAGAAAGAAATTAAGGAAGATATGAATAAATGGAAGCATATATCATGTTCATGGATGGGAAAAATTAACATCATTTAAAAATGTACATATATCCAAAGCAATCTACAGAATTAGTGCAATCTCTATTAAAATACCAAATGAATATTTCAGAGATACAGAAAAAATACTTCAAAAATTTATATGGAGCCAAAAATGACCACGAAAAGCCACAGCAATCTTGAGAAAGAAGAACAAGGTAGGAGGAATCATAATACCAGGCATCAAACAACACTACAAGGCTACTGTAATCAAAACAGTTTAGTACTGGCATAAAAATAGACATATAGATGAAAAGAACAGAATAGAGAGCCCAGAAATAAACCCAGGGCTCTATGGTCAATTAATATTTGACAAATGAGGAAGGAACATAAAATGGAGTCAAAATAGCCTTTTCAACAAATGGTGTTGGGAAAACTGGACAGGAAGAATCAAAATAAATAAAACAAG
The DNA here is from genome assembly GCA_004026585.1 of Noctilio leporinus. Classification (NCBI taxonomy): domain Eukaryota; kingdom Metazoa; phylum Chordata; class Mammalia; order Chiroptera; family Noctilionidae; genus Noctilio; species Noctilio leporinus. The sequence continues at coordinate 20,161 of PVIW01010231.1, forward strand.
ACCACCAACTTACACTATACACCAGATGTATAGTATAAATGTATACTATATGTATACAATGTATAAATGTATAAATGATGTATAAATGACTTAAATGTAAGCCATGACACCATAAAAGTCATAGAAAAAAACATAGGAAGTTAAATTTCAGATATTCTACACAGAAATATTTTCATTGATACTTCTCCAAGGGCAAAGGAAATAAAGGAACAAATCAACAAATGGGACTATATCAAACTGAAGTTTCATTCAGCTAAAGAAAACATCAGCAAAATTAAAAAGGAAACCAATTGTATGGGAAAACGTATTTGCCGATGATACCTCAGGCAAGGCGTAATATCCAAAATATGTAAAGGACTTATGCAGCCCAACACCAGGGAGACAGACACCCCAATTAAAAAATGGACAAAGGATCTAAACAGACACCTCTCTGAGGAGGAAATACCAAGGGCCTAAAGGCATAATAAAGAATGCTCAACATCCCTAGCCACCAGAGAAATGCAAATTAAAACCACAATGATACAACCTTACACCTGTCAGAATGGCAATTATTAACAAATCAACAAACAATAAATGCTGACGAGGATATGGAGAAGAGGGAACATTGGTGCACTGTTGGTGGGAATGCAGACTGGTATAGCCACTATGGAAAACAGTATGGAATTTCCTCAAAAAACTAAAAATGGAACAACCTGGGGATTTGACTGTGAAGGGGATAGGGATGGTGTGGAAGGGGAGAGAAGGGAGGGGAAATGGGATGAATGTAATACTATAAAATCAATAACTATAAATCAAATTTTAGAAAATATTGAAAATTCCTGCTAGAAAAAATTCATTTTGAGCTAGTATAAATGACCCATGGACTTGGACAACAGAACAGGGATTGACTGTAGTGGGGGTGGGGGCAGTAGCAGGGCAGTGGAGAGCAACAGTGAAAAAATTGGGACAACTGTAATAACAACAAAAAAGGAATTTAAGCTCTCTGCTCCTCCTGTTCAATAGATAGCTGGATCTTTCAGCACAGTGCTAGCCTCAACCCCGAGACAAAATGGTGAAGGTGGAGTGAACAAGTTTGGCTCTATTGGGCACCTGGTCACCGGGGCTGCTTTTCACTCCAGCAAAGTGGATAATGTTGTCACCAATGATCCCTTCATTAACCTCAACTACACGGTCTACATGTTCCAGTATGATTTTACTCACGGCAAGTTCAAAGGCACAGTCAAGGCTGAGAATGGGAAGCTTGTCATCAATGGAAAGTCCAATACCATTTTTCTAGGAGCAAGATCCTGTCAATCAAATGGGGTGATGCTGGTGCTGAATATATTATGAAATCTACTGGTGTATTCACTACCATGGAGAAAACTGGAGCTCACTTGAAGGATGGAGCCAAGGGGGTCATCATCTCTGCCCCTTCTACCAATGTCCCATATTTTTGATGGGCATGAACCATGACAAGTATGATAGCTCCATGAAGATTGTTAGCAGTGCCTCCTGCACCAACAACTGTTTGCTCCCCCTGGCCAAGGTCATCCATGATAACTCTGGCACTGTGGAAGGACTCATGACCACAGTGCATACCATCACTGCCACCCAGAAGACTGGATGACCTCTCTGGGAAGCTATGGCAAACATCATCCTTGCTTTTACTGGGCAATGCCATCTTGCTGGCATGGCCTTCAGTGTTCCCACCCGCAATGTGTTGATTATAGATCTGACCTGCCACCTGGAGAAATCTGCCAAGTATGATGAAACCAAGAAGGTAGTGAAACAGGCAGCATAGGGCTCTCTGAAGGCCATCCTGGGCTATACTGAGGACCAAGTTGTCTCTTGCAACTTTAACAGTGACACACTCCTCCACCTTTGATTCTGGGGATGGCATTGTCCTCTATGACCACTTTGTCAAACTCAGTTCCTGGTATGACAATGAAGTTGGCTACAGCAACAGGGTGGTGGACATTATGGTCCACATGGCCACCAAGGAATAAGAGCCCCTGGACCACCAGCCCCAGTGAGAGGAATAGAGGCCCTCAGCTGTTTGGGGAGTGTTTGCTCCAAATCAGTCCCCCAACACACTGAGAATCTCCTGACCTCCAGTTTCCATCCTAGAACCCCTAAAGAGGGGAAGGGCCTAGGGAATCCTACCTTGTCATGTATCATCAATAAAGTTCACTATTATTGGGGTCCCTTTGGGTAGATGTTGGTGCATGGAGCCCTGAGGAGGCCAGGCCAAGACTGCAAGACATGACTGGGAAGCCAGTAAACCTGGGTGCATACAGGCTTTGATGCTATAGCCAGGGGAATCTGGCCATAGGAACATTCTGTATAACCTTTGAAACTTGCCCTGTCCTTTTACCTCATTTGATTGCTTTATTGTACCAGCAACAGAGGTCTCAATTTTGACCTTAAATGAACACACCCTGAGGAAGATCTCAATGTTCTTTCAATTGTTATTCCTGAATAATATCCATTTTCTGCAATTAGCATCATTTAACATCGATTGGTGAGCTTTATGTGCATGCTATATGCTCTTAGGCTTACTGCACTCAATGAAAGACCTTGGAGAGAGGCAGTTGAGGCATTTGTATATCAGACACTTGCCAGCCTTCTCTTCCCTAGTACAAGCTGCCTGGAGATAATAAGGTCACTTCTGTTTTTCTTATAAAGAAAAAGAAAAATACAGTAACCAATAAAAAATTAAACAAAATACTTCACAAAAGACAGGGAGAATAATGGCTAGAGTATTCAGATATTCATAGGAGGCATGCATGAGAAAAAGAGGTCCATTCAGGAAGAGTGGTCCCCAGCATAAGGTTAGGTCAAAATAAATGAAAGAAATTGTATGGAGGAATATGGTGAATGAATATCAGATGCAGTGTCATGATGCTGAGTTGTTATTTTTGTTTGTTTGTTTGGTCCCTTTTCATTTCTAATTTTCTTACATAAACCTCAAGTCTCCATTGGGGATGTGGTGGTGAGAAAGCTGCTGTGACTGGAGAGAACCAGCAGCTGAACCAGTTGGATGTTAGTAGCTAGTCCTGAGGACCCTCAGGGAAGAATAGCAAAGGCTAGAACCTCCCAACTACATGAGACAGAAGCTCACATTTGACTGCCACATACATAGTAAATAGGTTTACATACAGTATATAAAGAATCTTGCACAAAGCAGTTACCAAAAGCAGCTAGCTATTATTCTGATCATCTAGTTCATGCTACAAGAATGTCATGAAAGTCATAATGCAGTTCAAACTGAAATGATCTGTAAGAATGTATGCAAACCCTATCCAAAAGTGCTTGGCCTAAATACACCTTACAATATATGCATAAGTTGTAATATCATAACTAAGAAATGTCACTGTTTAAATAATAAGACATTTGTGCATGAATAATAACTTTCAAGAAAAATATGAAGGATTTTGTCAACAAGGAAAATGTGGATGAAAGTTGGTAAGAATTTCAGACAGCGTTATCTACAAATGGTCAGGGTTGTAGAAAATTGCATGTCACCTTACAAAGAGATGCACTCTAAGTTTTTCTTTCTTGCTAGTTCTTCTTTAATAGGGAGATGCAAGTGTCAAATAACATACATATCTGACAATTTTTGCAATGTAAAACTGTCAGGAAGAAAATCTAAGACATTATGAAAAAACATAAAATTCAATATTTTAGTAGATTTATTAAACACAAATAGCCTACTCCACACTTGGCTTATTGTTTAATGGCACAGAGGTAAAACAGATTCATCAATTGAGATAAGACCATGGGCACAAGATGAATAGGGATACATCAATATACTACCTGGTGCTTAAAAGATGAGCTCTATATAGGATGTACAACATGAGTGGAGTGTGCCTGAGAAACAATTCTGGTGGGATGTACTTAGCTGTATTTGGATGAGCTCTACAAGACAGCAGAGACAATAACAGCTTATTGGCCAGACTAGTGGAGGGGCAAGGGTAGTAACTGTGGCTAGATAATAGTAACACACATTAATTGGAAGTATGTACATGAAAATTAAAAACATCTGAGATGGGGCTATCTGAGAAAGTCTAAATGAGCTAACTGAAGGTACCATTCAAATAAGAAACTTCAGCAATGGAGTTGAGGTCAGTTCCCATCTTTCATTACCAGCTCTATGATAGCAATGTGAATTTCAAAGCAAAACAAAACAAAGAAAAAAAAACTTATTTGTGTGGCTCTGAGTTTGCCTTTTCTAATATTCCCTGTTTCATTTGGTGTCACTGAAAGCAGCATCTTGGGGTAGAGGTTGCACTCTATTCTACGGGTGACGAGCATGTCAGGGAGTTCTGCTCTGGTGAGGCCAGTGAGATGCTGAGCTGCATGAGATGTTCACATCTATACTGCAGGATCTAACACATAGCCTAGCATGACCATGGGCCTTCCATATGGGTAAGTGTTGCACTGCTTCCTTACTGAGAAGTTTCATATCAAATCAACACTTCCTTTATTAAAGAGCCTGGAAGGCCTGTTTTCCACATTCATAATTTACCTCACTATATCCTTAATGAAATGTCTACTGTACCTCATGAAATCTAACATTACTTTTTCTATGAATGATTTTAGAAAATCAACCTCTTGAATTCTTCTTTAGCTGTTATTTATTCAAGTGCCTTTAAAAATACATCCAAAAATTCCTTGTAATTTGTTTCCTTATTACTCAGCTTATATAAGTCACATGACTTATTACAGTACTAATCATGATCACAATTACTATATTTATGGCTTCTTAGATCATTTTTGTGAATCAAATAATTTCTTTACTTTGTTTCCACCACCTTTCTATAAAGGCCTTTTTCCAGGCTCCTATTACTGGAACTTTTCTAACCACTTCCAGTTTGGTGCTACCAAATTAGAATCCATTTTTGCTCAAATAAACTCAAAAATTTTAATACACCACAATTTACCTTTTAACAAAAGCATACAATTGCCCTCTCACTCAATATATTCTTAAAAACAAAAACTATAGCTCATTCTAGCCTTGCTTATTTAACTATATACAAAGCCATATTGAAATCTTAGGATTGCTGCTTTAAGGATTGTTATGCTGTCAAACTTAAACTTATTCAATTTATGGGAAGACTAGAGTTGCTTAGCATCATATCCATGTTTGTTGAACCTAAGCAGAGCTTCTGAGTTTTGTACTGCCTCAGATTTTCATAAATAAAATTTTTTCTCATGGTGGTAAAAAAAAATCCTAAATGATTTTAAAACTTCATCCTGCAGTGATATGCATGTTTTGTGCCATCTTAATTTACACATCTGTAATACCCAGTCTTAAACAGCTGATTTTATGGCAAAGCAAGGAGCTTGCCAGACTTAAATCTGCAGAATGATATGGAAGGGGGCAAAAAATAGGATTCTAGGCTCTGGCACATAACAGTGATGTGTTTTGGAATACCTTCCTAAAAATCCCTGAGCAATTATAAAGTGAGCAGAAGCTAAATCTCAAATTTGAGGATTGTCTTGAGTGTTTAATAAGCTAATACATGTGAAACACTTTGTAAAGTAAAAAGTGCTAAACATCTGAGTTTATATAGCTAATGTCTTATATGCCAATGATCAATAGGGCTTCATAATTCTACACATTTCACTCTTCCTTAATTCTTTATAATAACTGTTGATGAAGATGTGTCATTTATGTAAAACAGAAATTGCATTGAACTTTGATTCAAATATAACAGGTGCCTAGCCCCATCAATCATTCTGTGATGCTTCAAATTCAATTTCATCCCCTTCAAGTTTTAAGTAAACATAGTTTCTATATGAATTCTAAATAGTCCACAAAATTAAAGAACTTTACCTTAATTTCATACAAAATTATGCTTATGAAAATGACTATTTTTATCATGTAACTTGGATATTGAAATATTTTACCTGATATTTCAATCACCATGAAACTCCTGTACATATATCCTATGAGAGGCTCTCTACAGTTAGAATTTATCTATGAAAAGAATAATTCACCCTTCCAACACCAAAATCATTCATGATATCAGCTCACTGAATGTTTAGAAACCAATCTTCTACTTGCCCGCAATTATATAATCTTTTGCTTGGCAGACAACAGGGGAAAAAAATGATGACCTCATTCTACCTAAAAGTTTAGCATGGTGCTAATCTTTTAGGAAGAACTGGCATTTCACTCAATAATACCCATATCATAGGGATACCATAAGGGAAAGAGAAACAAAAAAAAATAATGATAGAAAATTTCCCTAACATGATGAGTGAAAACATTACTCAAGATCAGGAAGCACAGAGGGCCCCAATGAAGATCAACCCAAACAGACCCAATCCAGGACACATTATAATTAAAATGGCAAATCTCAAAGACAAAGAGAGAATCCTAAAAGCGAATAACATATAAGGGGGCTCCAATAAGGCTATCAAATGATTATTCAACAAAAACAATCCAAGCCAGAAGGGAATGGTAAAAAATATTCCAAGTAATGGGAAACCAAGGCCTGCAACCAAGAATACTCTATTCAGCAAGGCTCTCATACAAAATGGAAGGAGAAATAAGGAGTTTCACAGACAAAAGAAGACTAAAAAAATACATCTCTATCAAACAAATATTGCAATAAATGCTACAGGGTCTGCTTTAAAAAAATGAACAGAGAGAGACAGAGAGGAACACAGAAACAAAGCATGAAAATAGCAATAAATAAGTATCAATTAATAATACCTTTAAATGTAAACAGATTAAATGTGCCAATCAAAAGATATAGGGTAGCCGAATGGATAAGAAAACATGACCCACATTTATGCTGTCTTCAAGAGACCCATCTCAGAACAAATGATGGACACAGATTGAAAACAAAGGGATAGGAAAATATATATCAAGCAAATGGACATGAAAAAAAGGCTGGACTAGCAATACTTGTAGCAGACAAAATAGACTTTATGATAAAGTCCATAAAAAGAGATAAAGAAGGACATTTTATAATAGTTGAGGGAACAATCCATCAAGAAAAAATAACTCTGGTAAACATATATGCACCCAACATAGGAGCTCCAAAATACATATGGAAAATCTTGGAGAACTTCAAGAAGGATATAGACAGCAACACACTTATAATAGGGGATTTTAATACTTCACTATCAACAATGGACAGATCTTCCAAACGAAAATCCCCAAAGATGTTGTGGCATTGAACAACACTCTAGAGGAAATGGACCTAACTGATATATACAGAACCTTTTACCCCAAAGAAGCAAAATACATCTTCTTTTCAAATGCACATGGAACATTCTCTAAGATAGACCACATGGTAGGTCACAAGACAAGTCTCCACAAATACAGGAAAACTGAAATCATACCAAGCATCTTCTCAGATCACAATGGACTGAAACTAGGAACCAATCTCAACAAAAACACTCTAACTCATGGAGACTGAATAACATGTTTTTAAGTAATGAATGGGTTAACAATGAGATCAAAGATGAAATTAAAAACTTTCTGGAAACAAATGACAATTAACACACAACAGTCCAAAATCTATAGGACACAGCAAAGGCAATCCTCAGAGGGAAATCCATAGCAATACAGACCTACCTAAAAAGGTCAGAAGAAGCTTATACAAACAACCTAACCATAAAGCTGCAAGAACTAGAGGAGCAACAACAAACAAATCCCAGAGCAAGTAGAAGAAAGGAAATTATCAAGATCAGAGCAAAATTAAGTAACTTAGAGACTCAAACTAAAGTTTGAAGAATCAACAAGTCCAGGAGTTGGTTCTTTGAAAAAATAAACAAAATTGACAAGCCTTTAACCAGACTTATAAAAGAAAGAGAGAGAGAGGACCCAAATAAACAAAATCAGAAATGACAGAGGAGAAATCGCAATTGATACTTCAGAAATACAAAGGATTGTAAGAAATTACTACAAACAACTATATGACAAGAAATATGACAACGTGGGTGAAATGGACACATTTCTGGAAATGTATAATCTACCAAAACTGAATCCAGAAGAAGCACAAAGCCTGAATAGACCAATAACAACTAATGAAATAGAAGAAGTAATCCAAAATCTCCCAAAGTACAAGAGCCCCAGACCAGATGGATACACGGGTGAATTCTGCCAAACATTTAGAGAAGAAGTAACTCATATCCTTCTCAACCTATTCCAAAAAAAGCCAAGAAGAGGGAAGACTCCCAAACTTTTCCTATGAGGCCAATATTATTCTATTGCCAAAACCAGGCCAAGACACAACTAAAAAAGAAAACTATAGGCCAATATCACTGATGAACATAAATGCTAAGGTCCTCAACAAAATGTTGGCCAACCAGATCCAGCAATACATTCAGAAGATCATACACCATGATCAAGTGAGTTTTATCCCAGGGATGAAAGGTTGGTATAATATTCGAAAATCAATAAATGTAATATACCACATTAACAAAATGAAAGACAAAAAACATGATCATATCATTAGATGCTAAAAAAGCATTTGATAAAGTACAGCAACGATTTATGATAAAAACACTCAGCAAAATGGGAATAGAAGGAGCATACCTCAACATCATAAAGCCCATATATGAGAAACCTGAAGCCAACATCATATTCAATGGGCAAAAACTAAAAGCTTTCCCACTAAGATCAGGAACAAGGCAAGGCTGTCCACTTTCTTCACTTCTGTTCAACATGGTTTTGGAAGTTCTAGCCATAGCTATCAGAGAAGGAAAAGGAATCAAAGGTATCCAAATTGGAAAGGAGGAAGTCAAACTGTCATTATTGGCAGATGATTTGATAGTGTATATACAAAACCCAATAGACTCCATGAAAAACTCACTCAACCTGAAAGCAAATTTAGCAAAATAGTTGGATATAAAGTCAATATCCAGAAATCAAACACATTTTTGTATACCAATAATGAAACATCAGAGATAGAGGCAAGAAAACAAATCCCATTTACCATAGCAACAAGAAAAATAAAGTAATTAGGAATCAACTTAACCAAGGAGGTAAAAGATCTGTACTCAGAAAACTACAGAACATGGAAGAAAGAAATTAAGGAAGATACGAATAAATGGAAGCATATACCATTTCATAAATGGGAAGAATTAACATCATTAAAATGTCTATACTACCCAGAACAATTTATAGATTCAATGCAATCCCAATTTAAATACCAATGACAGACTTCAGAGATAGAAAAAATACATCAAAACTTTATATGGAGCCAATAACACCCACAAATAACCACAGCAATCTTGAGAAAGAAGAACAGGGTAGGAGGAATCATAATACTGGACATCAAAGTATACTGCAAGGCTACTGTCATCAAAACAGTCTGGTACTGGCATAAGAATAGACATATAGATTAATGGAACAGAATAGAGAGCCCAGAAATAAACCTAGGACTCTATGGTCAATTAATGTTGGACAAAGGGGCAAGGAACGTAAAATGGAGTAAAAACAGTCTCTTCAACAAATGGTGTTGGGAGAACTGGACAGCAACATGCAAAAAGATAAAACTAGACCACCACCTTACACCATTCACCAGAATAAACTCAACATTGATAAAGGACTTAAACATAAGCAGTGACACCATAAAGGTCCTGGAGAAAAATATACATAGTAAAATTTTAGATACCCTACACAGGAATATGTTTACTGATACTTCACCAAGGGCAAAGGAAATCAAAGAACAAATCAACAAATGGAACTATATCAAACTGAAAAGTTTCTGTTCAGCTAAAGAAAACACCAGCAAAATTCAGAGGGAACCAACTGTATGGGAAAATATATTTGCCAATGATACCTCAGACAAGGGTCTGATCTCCAAAATAAATAATTAATGTAACTCAACACCAGGGAGACAGATAGCCCAATTAAAAAATGGGCAAAGGACCTGAACAGACAACTCACTGAGGGAGACATACAAAGGGCCCAAAGGCATATGAAAGCATGCTCAACATCAATAACCATCAGAGAGATGCAAATTAAAACCACAATAAGATATCACTTCACACCTGTCAGAATGACAATCTTAACAGATCAATAAACAACAAATGTTGACAAGGATGTGGGGAAAAGGGTTGGTGGGAATGCAGGCCAGTGCAGCCACTATGGATAACAGTGTGAAATTTCCTTAAAAAACTAAAAGTGGAACTGGCTTTTGATCCAGCAATTCCACTACTAGGGCTATACCCCAAGAATCCTAAAACACCAGTTCAGAAGAACCTATGTACCCCTATGTTCATAGCAGTGATATTTACAATAGCTGAGTGCTGGAAACAGCCTAAATGCCCATCAGTGGATGATTGGATCAAAAAACTTGGGTACATTTACACAATGGAATACTACACAGCAGAAAGAAAGAAGAAGGAACTCCTAACCTTTGCAATAACATGGATGGAACTAGAAAGTATTATGCTTAGTGAAATAAGCCAGTCAGGAAAGACAAATACCATATGATCTCACCCATTACAGGACAATAATGAACAAAACAAACAAATAAGCAAAACAGAACCAGATACATGAATACAATGAATAGACCTTCACTGGGCAGAGGGGAGGGGGGTGGGAGGCTGGGAGAAGAGCAGGCAAAGAAAGGAAGCATTTTAGGCGAGGAACTAGTATGGAAGAACCATGGACATGGACAAGTAGGATTGACTTTGGAGGGAGTGGGTGGATGGGAAAGGGGACAGAGGGAAGGAAAAAGTGTATGGATGTAATACAACAACAATAAAATTAAATTTAAAAAAAGAAATGGCATTTCAGAATTGTCACATACATTTCAATTCTTGTTTCAAATACTAATGGCAAAGATGACCTATCAAAAAAGAAGGGGGAAAGAGAGTCTTTAACCATTTAATAACCAAAGTCCTTCAGGATCATGATGACCCCACTTTACACATAAGTCAATGTCATTTTATTTGTTAATTTACTCTAAGAATTATTACTATCACAAACAGAGAATTCAGGTATCTTAAAAAGCTCTAAGTTATAAAGTTTTATCAGGATTTCACTTCCTGTGTCTTTCTGTATCTCTTTTTCTAAACTTTATCTTGTCAGGTTGATCAACAGGAATTGCTTGTGATCATCAATTTCTGAGACCAAATTTACATACCAGAAAATAAAGAATGAAGGTGCTTTTTTTCCCTCCTCATCCAAAAATATGTCTTCAAAACATTTTCAGAGATTCTAAAAAGTAAGCAAACCTTCTTATCTATGCTAGTCTAAAGAACAATCTGTAGGCAAGATAATCCACCCTGTTGGGTTATTTACTCTAGGAAAGATATTACAGTAACAAATAACTAAAAAAATCCTCTTGCCAAATCATGCATATTAGCTAAATCTACCCTGGTCTGGATAATAGTTGAAGCTCTTTGTGTGGTCAACATTTGGACCTGTCAAGGGTCCAAGTTTAAGGTCCTCATTTCAATAAATACCCAAACAAATTCATTCATTTTTTTTTTTCATTTATCAGATACCAGTTGATATATAAATATTTGTATCAAACAACACTATAGGTAGTAAGAATAGCAGTAATGCAGAAAACAAGTCCTTGTCTTTATGATGCTGCCATTTCTGGTAGGGCTTAGAAAGAAATAGAGTAAGGGGCCTCTGAGGTGCCCGATATTTGGGCATGTTGCCATTTTACATGTGGTGTCTTCTTTGATAAAAATGGTTGTCTTTCGTTTTGGATGCAATAACCAAATATTATACACTGGGTGGCTTGATAAGTATTTATTTCTCACAATTCTAGAAGCTGGAAGTTCAAGATAAGGCTCATTCTGTGTCAAGTGAGGATCCTTTTTCTGGTTCATAGAATACTGTCTTCTCCTTGTGTTCTCACATGAAGAAAGGGGAGCAAGAGAGCTCTCTGGTTTTTGTTAATAAGGACACTAATCCCATTCATTAGTTCTCCATCCTTATGACCTAATCACCTCCAAAAGCCATCACCTTGGGGATTAGGGTTTTGAATAATAGTACTCCGTTCTTGTGTAGTTATTGTAAGGAACTAATGGAATAATGCATGCAAAGTGCTTAAAACAGTGCCTAGCTCATCATAAGCACTCAGTAAATTAGCTATTCTTTGGAGAGAGAATTCCAAAATATAATGGAAAGCTCATTGGCTTGTCTAATGAAGAAGTGACTCTCCAATTATAGGTTTAAATACAGTTTTATGTACAGAGTATATTATTACACAAAGCAACTTAGAAAATATTAAATAAAACAATCAAATGATTCTACAAACAGAAATAATAATAGGTGACATTTTTTGAGTGGTTACTAATTAACAAGCACTATGCCAAAAGCATTACATATATTTTCTCATTTTTGTCCTGAAAACAAAGTAGTCCCATTTTACACTAGGAGGATTTTGGGGATCATAGGGATCAAGCCACTCATCCAAGCCTGGCTAGATTGAATGTGGCAGAGCCAACACTTGAACCCAAGTTTGCCTGATGCCAGAATCTATGCCCTCTCATATGTTACTTTATATCATTTGAAAGTGAGAGAAAGAGGATTTTTTAAAGTGGAATCCAAGATGTAGAGAAATCAATGACTTGTTTGAGTTCCACAGCTCATCGGAGGACCAGAAGTCAATGGTTGTATACCAGTGATTTACTACTTTTGTCATGTTATTATTTCATAGCTTTGTTTCTAAATGCCCATATCCCAGTCAATGTGCCAGGGTCCTCTCTTTTAATATGCCACCTAATGTCTTTCCTTTCTGGAAAGTATTATAGTTGTAAGGCCATAAACTCTAGTGTTCTGTTCATATTTAGACAATGCTGATAGGCAGAGAGCCCTGTGATTTCTCCCTAGTCATTCACAATGTAAGGACAAGGCTACCTGCACCCTCTCTTCTGGGGTTAGTCAGTGCCTTCAAAGGTTTCCTAAAGGAAGTATTTATGTGAAACTTGAACAAAATGTAACAACAAAAATATTATCTCAATTTCCAATTTTCAATCCATTTGAAGGGAACCTGTTAAAGTTAAAAATTCAAAATAGGAAAGAACTACAAATTAGCTGCAGTAAGCATTTTAGTTGGTACTTTTGTAAAATTAACCATAACAAGCTGTCCAAAGCAACAATCATTCTGCACATACTAGCTAATGCTGCAAACATCTATGCATTGGAAACTTGTTGGGCGATAATAAAATTGTTTCTCATCCTTTTGGCTAAGATCAACTGTAAAAATCACTAAATGCTTATTCATCAAATTTCAAGAGCTCACCAATGTGTCTTGATATAACATGAATTACCACTGGAAAACTGAGAAGTAAAATTTTGCCTAATCAGACATCAAGAAATCTATACTATTATAGAAAATATGCATTTAGACATTGCTTCTGGATCACATATGAGACTCTGGAAAATTCTGGTGTTTGCCATTCTAATATCCATGCTTTCTCTTCTTTCTTACTAACAGAATCCCAATTTTGATCAGGTTTGCAGTGTTTCCAGCCAAAATAAGGTGACACAGTTTTGCTGTGTCATATGCTAAGGGATTCTGAAAGTTTTTTGATAATCTGAACTAGGCAACAGTCCTTCCTGCCCCTTCTTCTTTCTTTTTGCCTGGAATGCAAAAACAATACCTGGAGCAACAGCATCATGATGTGTCCATGAAGACCAAACCAGGCACTAAGAGTGTGAATGTAAGAAGATAGAAGGAATCTAATATAAAGGTCAGCAAATTTGACCTGCTGACCATGTTTATACAACCTGCAGGAAAAGTGGTTTTTACATTTTTAAATAGTTGGGAGAAAATCAAAAGAAGAATAACATTTATGACACATGCAAATTCAAGTTTCATTGCCCATATATAAACTTTTATTGGTAGACAGCCATGCTCATTTGTTTACATTGTCTATGGCTGCTATTTGTTTATTCATTATTTATTTATCTGTTGCCGATGGTTGCTTTCCCATTACAAGGGCAGAGTCCAGTGTCAACTGTAGCAGTCTGTATGACTCTAAAAGCCTAAAATAATCTCTGGCCATTTACGAGGTTTTTCAATACCTGCCTGAATAACATCCTTGACCACTTAATTGCAGACATTTTATTGTGTGAGAAAAATAGATTATTTATTATACAATCTACTATTTTTTAAGATATGGCACTTTTAGCCAAAAGCACTCTAATTGGTTCACAGACAAATGAGATTTGATGAACCAGAAGAACTTTATTAAAGTGGGCTAGGGGGCATTTTACAAATGTCAGGGATCTTAATCAATGTTCCTGTAATTTTCCAAAAACTTAAAATATTTCTTTAGAATAAGCTATTGGCTATAAAACTGGAGAGGCAGGAAGGTGAAAATAAAAGAAAGATAAATCCCTACTGGACTAAGCAGCCAAGTAAATGTACAGAAGCAAGGAGAAGGATACTGGTACAATGAAATAATACATTTATTATCTTACATTTCCTTTAGTTCAGGAACATGGGCATGGTTTGTTTAGCTGGGCCCTCTCCTTCAGGGTCCTGCCCAGGCTGAAATCTAGGGGACAGGGATTGCAATCATCTCAACATTGTCAGAAAAAGGATCCACTTGCAAGCTAACTAGCATGGTTATTGTCAGGAGGCAATTCAGTTCTTTGCAGACTGCTGGATTGAGAGACAGAGCTCCTCAGTGACTATTCACCTAAGACTACCTTACAATGTGGGCTTATCCACAGGGCATCTCACAACATCACAGGTAGCTTCATGGAACAGGCAAATGAGAGGAGTAGGAACAGAAGTGAAGTCAGTCTTTCATAACCCTACCCAGAAGTGACATCCCAGCACTTTTGCTATATTTTATTCATTAGAAGTAAGTCACAAATGCAGCCCAAATTCAAGGTGAGGGGATTAAGCAAAGGTGTGAATAACAGAAGGGGGATCATTGGAAGGAAGCCCTTTGAGAAGCTGCTCACCATACTCAACAAACTTAGTATTGAGAACATTCATGGGTTATTTTCACTTGGACTACCTGTGCTATGGTCTTATGAAAAGCCAAGGGAGTGGACCCAGAACCACAGTGCAATACATTGAGTGGCACTCCCTGTGTTCATGCCCTCAATACAAGGCAGCGCCTACTCCCAGCTCCTCCAGCACACATAGAAACCATCCTCACCCACCCTGTCCCTACCTTTAAGAGTTTCCAGTCTTAGCCAAACAAACAAGAGAAAAATTCTAACCCTATAATCCAGGTAATTTTGGAAAGTTTTTCCCTCTAGATAATAGACCATTTATGTTTTATCTTAAAAACAAGTGTTGGTTTTCCCAGGATCTAATTTCAGACATGTAGACTGGCCTTCCCCTGAATACCTACTGCCAATATAAACAAACTTACAGTGCTTAGCTTGCATCTTCTAGCCAAGTCTTGACTATGGTCTTTCCCACTATCTGATACTTTCCTCCTTAGCTTTCCTCTTCCAAAAGAGGGCTCCCTCACTTCACATTCCCTATCCCCAGTGGAAGGCACATTTTGAAACACAGAAGCCTTTGCTCAACCCTAAGTCTGCTCAAGTGACCACTTCTAAGGAAATAGGCTTTGAGTTGGTGCTATAACTAACCAAGGGTCTATGATTTAGACTTTAAAATGTGAAATGCTGCTTTGGTCTTGGCAGACAAGAGCTCTCATTTGAATGTTCCCTACCTCTTAGAAGCAGTCACTTCAACTTTTCTTTGCTGAGCCAAAGCAGGGAGTTCAAACTCCTGAAATGAGCCCTAGGGAGTTAGAAACATGGAACTGTGCCCTGCCTGCCTGTTTTGCAAATTTAAAGACACTCTGCTTCCAAACAGCTGATAGTTGAGGGTCTTTTTAAAGTCCATATTGTTAAATGGATTGGGGGAGCCCTCTAATTAGTTGAAAGAAAATAAGAAGGAAATATGAAATATTTTAGTTTATATTTTTGGCCAGATCCATTTCTGATTTTAAAACAGAATACATCAATAGGTTCAAAAAGAAAAAAATATGCTCAAATTTATACATATCCAATAGTCACACTTAATTGTTCATAGAACTTTATCTTAATTCACCCATTTCTTTCTCTCTTTTTTAAAATATAGCATATTCTTCCTGGCCACCTATAAGTGAGTCAAAGGGAGCAGCCATGAATAGACTGGCTTGCATGAGGATTCTATAGCTCCCAAAAGAAACAGAAATAGGAAAAATATTTTGAAGATTGATAAGATTAAGACTTTTGGGGAACAAAACTGTAGAGAGAACTTTTACTTCCAAATCTCTATGGGAAATGTCCCACAGTAGGCCAAGAAGACTTGTTCTCTGGTAGGAAGGACATTAAAGGAGGGTACCCATGTTTGGGGACAGATTTATGATCAGCTGGGAAGAGGTTTTTTAATATTACTGTAGAAAGGACTAGTTTTCTGTCTCCTTCCTCAAGGAAGGGGTCTGTTTTGAAAATAAACTCATAAGATAAATAAACAAACAAACAAATGAAAGCCTGAATTTACAAATGGACAATGACCAGACCATTTATACAAATAAAACTTTCACCCACAATCTGCAGTAGCTGGCCCAGAAAACCAACCCCCTATCTATACTAAACAGTCTGGGAAGCCATCCTGCTATCAGTCAGACTTTCAGATAGCCAAATTGCTATCTCTAGTGACAATCTTAGGTAGCTAAACAATTAACTTCCCTACAATCAACCCCGAATAGCCAGGCCTTAAGTAATGGTTAATGTCCATTTAATGTTCATTAATAATGTGGACATTAAAAAGACCCTCAACTATCAGCTCCTTGGAAGCCAAGTACCTTTCATGAAAAACAGTTGGCAGCTTCTCTGATTTTTTACCTCATTTCCAAGCAAAGAAAGTTCATAGCAGCACTATTTACAATAGCCAAGTGCTCTCCGTTTATTTTCATACAAACAACCTGAAAGGGCTAAGGTTTATCTGAAGAGCCTAATAAAAAGATCTCTAGCCCTGGCTGGTAGCACAGTGGATAAGGCGCTGACCTACAAACCCAATGGTCACAGGTTCAATTCTCAAGCCAGGGCACACAACAAGGTTGCAAACCAGGTCTTCAGTCAGATCTGTGGCTGGAGGCAGGTGAAAAGCAACCGTACATTGATGTCTCTCTCCCTCTCTCTCTCTCTGCCTCTCTCCCTTCCTCTCTTTCTAAAAATAATGAAATAAAATCTTAAAAAAAAAAAAAAAAAAAAAAAAAATCTCTAGCAAGAGTGCAAGAGAACCTCCCAGGTGAAAAACACTGTCACTCACACTCTAATTTTGTGTAACTCATGTCTTTGTTTGTGTCCCTAGGCATGAGGCAGCTTTAGAAGAAAAGCAAAATTAATTCAAGTCCATGAATACAAGCACTTGTTCCTAAACTTGATTTAGCCCATGGCTCTTTGTGTGTCTTTGGCAAGTCCCCAAACTCCCCAGGACCTCTTGTAACAATACTTTTTGAGTTTTTATTATTAACTTACACAGTGTGTCTACTTAATTTATTCATCCTTGCTTTTGTGTGTTCCTTTATTATTGTATTTTATACACTTTTTTCCTTCCTCAATTAAAGATCTCATTAATCTTAATCTATGATCAACACCCCTACCCAATACTTTGAAGATTAATTTGCATACTGAGGCCTTCTTATCATTAATACTGACTTTTAGATTAAAAAAACAAAAACAAAAACACAAACCAGTCTTAACAAGGGTTTGGAATTGATGATTTGCAAATGTATAGAACTTGATTTGTTTTAAGAAAAGTGATCTAAATGCTTGCCATGGTTAAGTCAAAATATCATCAATATGCATTAATTTCAGGCTGATTTAAAGTTTTTAGGAAAGAACTAAAGATATAACAGATAAAATCTTAGTGGCTTTAGAAAATAGATGTTTATTTTACCCACATAAAGCTTTTTATTTCCAATCAGTGAGAAGAATGCCTCTGAGTAGCGTGATTCAGGGACCCAAGCTCTTTCTATCTCTGTCTCCATCATCTTCAATAGCAGGTTCCCCAGGTTATCATGTTTGTCTGTATCAAGCCAGAAGGAACAGACCCTGGAGCCAGGTCTAGAAGTATGAACATGACTTCGAGATCTAAATCATGTGGCCACAGCTAACCACAAGCAGGGCTGGAAAATGTGATCTAACTCTGGGCTCAGAGGAAAGAAAAAGTGGGTTTAGGTAAGAGCCAACCTGTTTCTGCTACATTTATCAGGGCAAAAAATCTCTGCTATGATTTTCTTGCAAACACCATTCCCTTATTTTAAATACCTGGCTTAGTCTTTCAAAAACATGCACAAGCTAACCTCTAAATTGGATTCTTCATACATCAAAGGCTACTGTAAAGCTACTATCTTGGGCCTCTCAAAAATGCAGGACAGCTAATGGTGACAGCAGCAACAGAAAGTCTGCCAATTCCTCCCACTTTTTAACAAGACTGTGCTTTAATTTTATTGCTTCTAGAAGCATTGCAGCTTTTATGAGCCAGTGAACTAGTTAATTGGCTACAGTAATAATAGGTCTTGAAAGGTGGCACTTAACCAAAAAAAAAAAAAAAAAAAAAAAAAATTAAGAAACCACAACTCTGGAATATGAGCTCTCAAGGATGGATAAAGGGTGTGTCATGGTTTGACATGACCACATGTGACAGTTAAGAACAAGGAAGGAAAGACATTTTAAAAAGGGAGAAACTGGAAATGCTTAGATTTTTCTCACATTAGAAGGCATTAAAACCATAAGGTCCTATATAGCTAACTTTTTGGCTACAGTTAAAATATATATTAAAAGATGAGGGTTTTTTTTGTTTGACACTCTGCATTTGCTCTTTTGTTCCACCTATATATATAGCTCAGGCAAATCTAATGAAAAACGTTATCAAGGTCTCAATTTGAGTAAAGGGCTTGATTTGACTTATTTGTAGAGTCAAGCAAAATGACCCATGCCTTTTTATAGAAATAAGATGTAAAGATGTAAAAAATACTGCATCTTATCCACAGGCAGCCACAGCCTATCTCCCAGCCTTTTCCTTCAAGGGCAGTCAAGATTGGTTCCATGATTTACCAGAATGGCATGTGCCAAGCCTCATGTCCAGGTCTAATGGAGTAAACCTTGACAGCCATACTAAATTCAAAATTCCCTCCAAAGTTCACAAAAAACATAAGGTCTATTTTCAGGTGATCATATAAAAAATAAGTCACTGAAGTAACATGCCAATTTTTTTAAGTGAGAAAATGAACATGATATACAAACATGGCTCAAATACATCAGCCTGTTTTCTACTGCAGTTGGCCACAAATCAGCTCTCAATTTTCTACTTGTTATATTCTCTAACACAGCTTACCCTGCCTCTGCCAACATCCAAATGTACACTATCCCCAGGTGACCTTGATTCACCACCTTCCGCCATCCCAGGGCACAGACTGCTCCACGTAAATTGCAAACTTATTAGGACAGATATTTATAATATTTACAATACTTAAAAAGCATGTATGCACATGTTGTCCTTTTCTTACATTTATCTCTAATTATTCATAATTTTGTGTTTTTAGGGCCCCTTTGTCCTTCCATTAGCCCTGGTAAATTACATATGATTATAGTTTAGCTCTTTTTCTAGTGGGTTAAGTGCAGTAAAATGAGCAGAAAAGTAGCAAACAGGGCCTTAGGGTGACATCAACAGCCTATAATGGCTTATTTTTATTTCCAAATTTCCACAGATGATTCTGCCTAATATTCTCCAATTTGGGATAATGATGCTAAAAGTGTGTAATATGAGAAACTGGGGTAGAAGCAACAAATGATGGCAATAGTGACATAATGATTTTGTGTAAATAAAAATCCACTTCTGTGTGGAAGGCCTATAAAAGGCTAATAACTCAAGTGCTAAAATCAGTTTTGATTCAATAGTTCCATTAGTAAAAAGAATGTATTTAAGTTAATTTTTTAAATTTAATTTATTGTTTTTGTATTACATTGTCCCATGTCACCTCCCTTCTCTCCCCTTCCCACCCACCCATTCCCCCCAAGAGTCAATTCCACTTGTTGTCCATTTCTATGGTTCTTCCATGCTAGTTCCTTGACTAAACTGCTCCCATTCTTTGCTTCCTTCTCCCTCCCTCACCCCCCAACCTCTCCTCACTGCCCACTGAAGGTTTCTTCCTTGTATTCATGTATCTGGTTCTGTTTTGCTTGTTTTTTTGTTCATTAGTGTCCTGAAATGGGTGAGATCATACAGTTTTTGTCTTCCACTGACTGGTGTATTTCACTAAGCATAATACTCTCCAGTTCCATCCATGTTGTTGCAAAAGGTAGGAGTTCCTTCTTTCTTTCTGCTGTATAGTATTCCATTATGTAAATGTGCCAAAGTTTTTTGATGGGCACTTAGGCTGTTTCCAGCCCTTGGCTTTTGTAAATACCACTGATATGAACATATGGGTACATAGGTTCTTCTGAATTTGGTGTTTCAGGGTTCTTCCAGTAAATCCTAGCAGTGAAATTGCTAGATCAAAAGACAGTTCCATTTTTAGTTTTTTAAGAAAATTCCATACTGTTTTTGGTAGTGGCTGCACCAGCCTGCATTCCTACCAACAGTGCACCCTTTTCCCCACATCCTCACCAGACTTGTTGTTTGTTGATTTGTTGATGATGGCCATTCTGACCAGTGTGATGTGGTATCTCATTGTGGTTTTAATTCGCATTTCTCTGATGGCTAATGATGTTGAACATTTTTTCATATGCCTATTGGCCCTTTATATGTCTTCCTTGGAAAAAGAGTCTGTTCAGATCCTTTGCCCACTTTTTATTTGGCCTATCTGTCTCCCTGGTGTTGAGTCATATTAGTTCTTTATATATTTTGGATATCAAACCCTTGCCTGAGTTACCATTGGCAAATATGTTGTCGCATATGTTTGGTTCCCTTTTAATTTTGCTGGTGTTTTCTTTATCTTAACAGGAAATTTTCAGTTTAATTGTCCCACTTGTGTATTTGTTTCTTTATTTCTTTTGCTCTTGAAGAAGTATCAGTGAAAATATTTCAGTGTAAGATTTATGAAATTTTACTTCCTATGTTTTCCTCTAAGACTTTTATAGTGTCACAGCCTATGCTTAAGTCCTTTATACATCTTGAGTTTATTCTGTTATATGATGTAAGTTGGTGATCTAGTTTTATTTTTTGGCATGCAGCTGTTCAGTACTCCCAACACCACTTGTTGAAGAGACTGTTTTTACTCCATTTTAGGTTCCTCGCCCCTTTTTCAAATATTAATGGACCATAGAGTCCTGGGTTTATTTCTGGGTTCTCTATTTTGTTCAATTGATCTCTATGTTTATTCTTATGCCAGTACCAGACTGTGTTGATTACAGTAGCCTTATAGTATAGTTTGACATCCAGTATTGTGATTCCTCCTACCCTGTTCTTCTTTCTCAAGATTATTGTGGCTGTTCATGGTTGTTTTGGCTCCATATAAATTTTTGAAGTATTTTTACTATATCTGTGAAATAAGTCATTGGTATTTTAATTGGGATTGCATTGAATCTATAGGTTACTTTGGGTTGTATGGATATTTTAATGATGTTAATTCTTCCTATTTAGGAACATGGTATATGTTTTCATTTATTTGTATCTTCTTTAATTTTTTTCTTCAGTGTTGTGTAGTTTTCTGAGTACAGGTCTTTTACCTCCTTGGTTAAGTTTCTTCCTAAGTACTTTATTTTTTTTGTTGCTATGGTGAATGGGATTTGTTTTCTAGCTTCTACCTCTGATGCTTCATGATTGGTATACAAAAACACTTTTGATTTCTGAATATTGACTTCTTATCCAGCTATTTTGCTAAATTTGCTTATTAAGTTGAGTAGGTTTTTGGTAGAGTCTATCAGGTTTTCTATGTACACTATCATGTCATGTGCAAATAATGACAGTTTGACTTCCTCCTTTCCACTTTGGTTACCTTTGATTCCTTTTTCTTCTCTGAACTGAACTTCTCTAGAACTTCCAAATGATGTTGAACAGAGGTGGAGAAAGTGGACTGCCTTCCCTTATTCTTGATCTTATGGGAAAAGTTTTCAGTTCTTAGTTTTTGTCCTTTGAATATGATGTTGGCTTCAGGTGTCTCACATATGGCCTTTATTATGTTGAGGAATGCTCCCTCTATTTCCATTTCGCTGAGCGTTTTTATCATGAATGCCTGCTGAACTTTATCAAATGTTCTCCACCATCTATTGATATGATAGTATGGTTTTTGTCTTTCATTTTGTTTTTGAGGTATATTACATTTATTGATTTGAGAATGTTGTGCCATCCTTGCATCCCTGGAATGAATCCCACTTGATCAAGGTGTATGATCTTTTTAATGTATTGCTGGAATATTTTCTTAAGAATCTTAGCATCTATGTTCATCAGAGGTATTGACCTACAGTTTTGTTTTTTTTCTTAGTTGTATCTTGACCTGGTTTTGGGATTAGAATGATATTGGCCTCATAGAAAGAGTTTGGGAGTCTTCCCTCCTCTTGGATTTTTTGGAATAGGTTGAGAAGGATAGGAGTTAGTTCTTCTTTAAATATTTGGTTGAATTTACCTGTGTAGCCATCTGGTCCAGGGCTCCTGTGCGTTGGGGGATTTTGATTACTGCTTCAATTTCACTAGTTGTTATTGGTTCATTCAGGATTTCTGCCTCTTCCGGATTCAGTTTTGGTAGATTATACATTTCCAGAAATGTGTCCATTTCACTCAGGTTGTCATATTTCTTTTTGTCATATAGTTGTTTATAGTAATTTCTTACAATCCTTTATATTTCTGAAGTATTCTCCTCTGTCATTTCTGATCTTGTTTATTTGGGTTCTCTCTCTTTTTTTCTTGATGAGTTTGATTAAAGGCTTGTCAATTTTGTTTGTTTTTGCAAAGAATCAGCTCCTGGATTTATTGATACTTTGAATTGTAGTTTTAGTTTCTAACTCACTTAATTCTGCTCTGATCTTGATGATTTCCTTCCTTCTACTTGCTCTGGGATTTGTTTGTTGTTGTTATTCTAGTTCTTGCAGCTTTAACATTTAGATTGTTTGTATTAATTTCTTCTATCCTTTTGAGGTAGGCCTGTGTTTTGGACTGTTGTGTATTCATTGTCATCTATTTCCAGAAACTTTTTTATTTCTTCTCTGGTATCATGGTTTTCTCATTCCTTACTTAAAAGCATGTTATTCAGTCTCCATGAATTAGAGGGTTTTTGGTTTTTACCTTGAAGTTGGTTTCTAGTTTTAAGCCATTCTGATATGAGAAGACATTTGGTATGATTTCAATTCTCTTGAATCTGTGGAGGCTTGTCTTGCAACCTACCTTGTGGTCTATCTTAGAGAACGTTCCATGTGCATTTAAAAATAATGTCTATTTTGCTTCTTTTGGGTGAAAGGTTCTGTATGTATCAGTACAGTTCATTATATCTGGAGTGTTGTTCAATGCCACAATATCCTTGGTGTTTTTTTGTTTGGAAGATATCTCCATTGTTAATAATGGGGTATTAAAATCCCCTACTATTAGTGTGTTGCTCTTTATTTCCTTCTTGAAGTCCTCCAAGATTTTCCTTATATTTTTTGGAGCTCCTATGTTTGGTGCATGTATGTTTACAAGAGTTTAATCTTCCTGATAGATTGTTCCCTTAGTATTATGAAATGCCCTTCTTTGTCTCTGTTTATGGCCTTCATAATAACATCTATTTTGTATGAAATAAGTATTGCTACCCCACCCTTTTTAAAGAGTCCATTTGCTTGATGTGTTTTTTTTCCATCCCTCCATTTTCAATATGTGTCGATCATTTGTTCTGAGATGGGTCTCTTAAAGACAGCATATATGTGGGTCATGTTTTCTTATCCATTCAGCTACCCTATATGATTTGATTGGCACAGTTAATGAACTTACATATAGGTTATTATAGATACTTATTTGTTGTCATTTTTTCTCTTTGTACCTGTGTTCCTCTCTGTTTCTCTCTGTTTCTTCATCTTTTTAAAGCAGGTCCTTCAATATTCCTTGTGATGCTGGTATGGTAGAGTAGTATTCTTTTAGTCTTCTTTTGTCTGGGAAACCCCTTATTTCTCCTTTCATTTTGAATGAGAGCCTTGCTGGGTAGAGTATTCTTGGTTGCAGGCCTTTGTTCCCCATTACTTGGAATGTTTTTTGCCATTCCCTTCTGGCTTGCATTGTTTCTGTTGAATAATGATTTGATAACCTTATTGGAGCTCTCTTATATGTTATTTGCTGTTTCTCTCTTGATGCTTTTAGGATTCTCTCTTTGTCTTTGAAATTTGCCATTTCAATTATGGTGTGTCTTGGAGTGCATCTGTATGGATTCATTCTCATTTGGACCTCTGTGCTTCCTGAACTTGAGTAACATTTTCACTCATCCTGTTAGGGAAGTTTTCTATCATTACTTTTTTTGAACAAGTTTTCCATTCCTTGTTTCTTTTCTCCTTCTGGTATCCCTATGATACAGATATTATTGTGTTGCATGTCCTGCAGGTCCCTTCAAAACCTCTTCATTCTTGTTCAGCCATTTTTTTCATTCTGTTGCACTATCCTGGAATATTTTTCTACGTTGTCCTCCATCTTGCTGATCTGATCCTCTGCTTCCTCTAGCCTACTGTTGATTCCTTCTACTGTGTTCTTCAATGCAGAAATTATATTCTTCATTTCCTCCTGGCTCTTGGTGATAGTTTCTACGTTCTTTTTAATGCTGTAGTTCTCAGTTAGTTCCTTGTAGTTTCCCTGGAGTTCTTCATAGTTCCCCTAGAATTTCTTGTAGTTTTCTTTGAGCTCACTGAGCTCAATAAGCTTCTCTATCATCATTATTTGTTTTTAATTTTATTGTTGTTGTATTACATACATCCCCTTTTTGCTCCCCTCTGTCCCCCCACCCACCCACCCATTCCCCCCAAAGTCAATCCCACCTGTTGTCCATGTCCATGGTTCCTTTATACTAGATTCTCGTCTAAGCTGCTCCCCTTCTTTGCCTCTACCTCTCCCTCCCCGCTGCCCATTCCCCTGACCACTAAAGGCCTATTCCTTGTATTCATATACTTGGTTCTGTTTTGCCTGTTGTTAGTTTTGCTCATTATTGTCCCGTAATGGGTGAGAACATATGATATTTGTCCTTCACTGACTGGCTTATTTCACTAAGCATAATACTCTCCAGTTCCATCCATGTTGTTGCAAAGGGTAAAAGTTCCTTCTTTCTTTCTGCTACATAGAATTCCATTGTGTAAATGTACCAAAGTTTTTTGATCCAATCATCCACTGATGGGCACTTAGGCTGTTTCCAGCACTTGGCTATCGTAAATAGTGCCGCTATGAACATAGGTGTGCATAGGTTCTTATGAATTGGTGTTTCAGGATTCTTTGGGTATAGTCCAAGGAGTGGAATTGCTGGATCAAAAGGCAGTTCCATTTTTAGTTTTTGAAGGAAACCCCATACTGTTTTCCACAGTGGCTGCACCAGCCTGCATTCCCACCAACAGTGTATGAGGGTTCCCTTTGCCCCACATCCTCGCCAACACTTGTTGTTTGTTGATTTGTTGATGATTGCCATTCTGACAGGTGTGAGGTGGTATCTTAATGCAGTTTTAATTTGCATCTCTCTGATGACTAGCGATGTTGAG
>PVIW01010232.1:0-45762 GCA_004026585.1 Noctilio leporinus
TTTGCAACAACATGGATGGAACTGGAGAGTATTATGCTTAGTGAAATAAGCCAGTCAGTGAAGGACAAATATCATATGATCTCACCCATTACGGGACAATAATGAGCAAAACTAACAACAAGCAAAACAGAACCAAGTATATGAATACAAGGAATAGGCCTTCAGTGGTCAGGGGGAACGGGGTTGGGGGGAGGGTGGAAGCAGAGGCAAAGAAGGGGAGCAGCTTAGACAAGAACCTAGTATAAAGGAACCATGGACATGGACAACAGGTGGGATTGACTTTGGGGGAAATGGGTGGGTGTGGATGGGGACAGAGGGGAGCAAAAAGGGGATGGATGTAATACAACAACAATAAAATTTTTAAAAAAATAGAAAAAATAAAAATAAAATCTTAAAAAAAAGAAAAGAAAAAGGGAGACTACATCTCATTTAAAAAAAAAAGAAAGGGACACAGAAACTATCAGTATCAGCCAGGAGGAAATGAAGAATACAACTTATGAATCAAAGACTACAGTAGAAGGATTCAAGAGTAGGCTAGAGGAAGCACAGAATCAGATCAAAGAGCTTAAGGACAACACAGAAATATATTCCAAGAGAGGGCAACAGATTGAAAAAACACTGAACAAGACAGAAGACATTTTAAGAGAACGGCAGGGCAACATGAAATGCAATAATATCCGTGTCATAGGGATACCGGAAAGAGAAGGGAAAGAAGGAATCCAAAACCTGTTCAAAAAAGTAATGAGGGAAAACTTCCCTATCATGATGAATGAAAACTTTACTGAAGTTCAGGAAGCACAAAAGGTCCCAATGAGGATGAATCCAAAGAGACCCAACCCAAGACACATTATAATTAAAATGATAAATTTAAAAGACAAAAAAGGAAATTCTAAAAGCATCAAGCAAATAACATGTAAGAGGGCTCTGATAAGGTTATCAAATGATTATTCCACAGAAACAATACAAGCCAGAAGGGAATGGCAAAAAATATTCCAAGTAATGGGAAACGAAGGCCTGCAACCAAGAATACTCTACCCTGCAAACCTCTTGTTCCAAAAGGAGAAATAAGAACTTTTACAAACAAAAGAAGACTTAAAAAATACAGTTCTACAAAAAGAGCATTGCAAGAATTGTGAAAGGGACTGCTTTAAAAAGGCGAAGAAACAGAAACAGAGAAGAACACAGGTACAAAGGGGGAAAATGACAATAAATATCAATGATAACCTTAAATGTAAATGGATTAAATGTGCCAATTAAAAGACATTGGGCAGCTAAATGGATAGGAAAACATGACCCACATATATGCTGTCTTCAAGAGACCCTCAGAACAAAAGATCGACACAGACCGAAAGTGAAGGCCTGGAAAAATATCTAATAAACAAATGGACATGAAAAAAAAGGCTGGGGTAGCAATACTTACTTCAGACAAAGTAGAGTTTACAATGAAGGCCATAAAAAGAGACAAGGAAGGACATTTCGTAATAAGGGAACAATCAACCAAGATACAACTCTGGTAAACATATATGCACCAAATACATAAGTTCCCAAATATGTAAGGGAACTCTTGGAGCACTTCAAGGAGGATATGGACAGCAACATACCAATAGGGGACTTTAATACCCCATTATCAACAATGGACAGATCTTCCAAACAAAAAAAAAAAAACACCAAGGACATTGTGATATTGAACAATACTCTATAGAGGTAGACACAACTAAAATATACAGAACCTTTCACCCCAAAGCAGCAAAATACACATTCTTTTCAAATGCACACGTAAGTTTCTCAAGGACAGACCACATGGTAGATCGCAAGACAAGCCTCCACAAATACAGAAAATATGAAATCATACCAAGAATCTTCTCAGATCACAATGGCTTGAAACTAGAAACCAATCTCAAGGGAAAAAAATCGAAAACACTCTAACTCATGGAGACTGAATAACATGCTTTTAAGTAAAAAATGGGTAAACAATGACATCAAAGACAAAATCAAAAAGTTTCTGGAAACAAATGATAATGAATACACAATAACCCAAAACCTATGGAACACAGCAAAGGCAGTCCTCAAAGGGAAATTCATAGCAATGCAGGCCTACCTAAGAAGGACAGAAAAAGCTTATTCAAACAACCTAATCACAAAGCTTCAAGAACTACAGAAGCAACCACGACCAAAGCCCAGAGCAAGTAGAAGGAAGGAAATTATTAAGATCAGAGCAGAATTAAACAACATAGTGACTAAAAGCACAATCTAAAAGATCAACAAATCCAGGAGCTGGTTTTTAAAAAACATAAACAAAATGGACAAACCATTAACTAGACTCATCAAGAAAAAAAGAGAGAGGACCCAAATAAAATCAGAAACAACAGGGGAGAAGTCACAACCAATACCATAGAAATGCAAAGGATAGTAAGAAATCACTACATAAAACCATATGACAATATATTTGACAACCTGGGTGAAATGGACACACTTCTGGAAATGTATAATTTACCAAAACTGATTCCAGAAGAAACAGAAATCCTTAATAGACCAATTACAACTAGTGAAATTGAAGAAGTAATCAAAAATCTCCCAAAGCACAAGAGCACCAGACCAGATGGCTACACAGGTGAATTCACCAAACATTTAGAGAAGAATTAACGCTTATCCTTCTCAACCTATTCCAAAAAATCCAACAAGAGGGAAGACTCCCAAAATTCTTTCTTTGAAGCCAATATTATTCTAATCCCAAAACCAGGTCACGACATTATAAGCCAATATCTCTGATGAACATAGATGCTAAAATTCTCAACAAAATACCGGCCAACCAAATCCAGCAATATATTAAAAAGATCAAGTGGGTTTTATCCCAGGGATGCAAGGATGGTACAACATTTGCAACTCAATAAATGTATTGCAACCCATAAGCTAAATGAAAGACAAAAACCATATGATTATATCAATAGATGATGAAAAAGCATTTGATAAAGTACAGGAGCCATTTATGATAAAAACACTCAGCAAAATGGGAATAGAGGGAGCATATTTCAACATAATAAAGGCTATATATCAGAAACCTGAAGCCAACATCATACTCAACGGGCAAAAACTAAAAGTTTTCCCCCTAAGATCAGGCATAAGACAAGGCTGTCCACATTCTCCACTTCTCTTCAACATCATTTTGGAAGTTTCAGCCATGGCTAGCAGAGAAGAAAACGGAATCAAAGGTATCCAAATTGGAAAGGAGGAAGTAAAAATGTCATTATTTGCAGATGATATGATGTACATACAAAACCTGATAACTCCACCAAAACCTTACTTGACCTAATAAGCAAATTTAGCTTATTAGCTTATTATATAGCTGGATATAAAGTCAGTATTCAGAAATCAAAAGCACTGTTGTATACCAGGAATGACCTGGCTGGTGGCAAAGTGGGTAAGGTGCTGGCCTGCAAACCCAAAGGTTGCAGGTTCGATTCCCCAGCCAGGGCACATAACCAGGTTGCAAGCCAGGTCTCCAGTCAGGTCCTGTGGCTGGAGGCAGGTGAAAAGCAACCGTACATTGATGTCTCTCTCCCTCTCTGCCTCTTTCCCTTCCCCTCTTCCTAAAAATAATGAAATAAAATCTCAAAAAAAAAAAAAAAAAAAAGGACAAAGGCCCTGAACAGACAACTCTCTGAGGAAGACATACAAAGGGCCCAAAGGCATATGAAAGAATGCTCAACATCACTAGCCATCAGAGATGCAAATTAAAACCACAATAAGATACCACCTTATACCTGTCAGAATGGCAATCATCAACAAATCAACAAACAACAAGTTTTGGTGAGGATGTAAGGAAAAGAGAACCCTGGTGCACTGTTGGTGGGAATGCAGGATGGTGCAGCCACCACTATGGAAAACAGTATGGAGTTTCCTTAAAAAACTAAAAATGGAACTGCTTTTTGACCCAACAATTCCACTACTAAGACTACACCCAAAGAACCCTGAAACACCAATTCAGAAGACTCTATATACCCCTATGTTTATAACAGCGTTATTTACAATAGCCAAGTGTTGGAAACAGCCATCAGTGGATGGATGGATCAAAAAACTTTGGTACATTTATATAATGGAATACTAGCCAGCAGGAAGAAAGAAGGAACTCCTACCCTTTGCAACAACATGGATGGAACTGGAGAGTATTATGCTTAGTGAAATAAGCCAGTCAGTGAAGGACAAGTACCATATGATCTCACCCATTACAGGGCAATAATGAACAAAACAAACAGGCAAAACAGAACCAGATATATGAGTACAATGAATAGACCTTTAGTGGGCAGAGGGGAGGGGAGGGGGGAAGAGTAGGCAAAAAAGGGGAGCAGTTTAATCAAGGAGCTAGCATGGAAGAACCATGGACTTGGACAACAAGTGGGATTGACTTTGGAGGGGAGTGGGTGGATGGGGAAGAGGAGAAAGGGGTAGAGAAATGGGATGGATGTAATACAACAATAAAATTAAATTTAAAAAATAAAGAAATGAAGAATGAACTAGCAAGCTTAGGAAATAGGATCAGATGGACAAAAGAATTAGATATCAAAGACAGAAAACCAGAAATGACTCAAATGAAGAGAAAGATCAAAGTCTTTAAAAAAATAGAATAAATGAACTCCACGAGAACTATCTGACTCCATCAGAAAAAACAATATAAGAATAACTATACCAGAAATAGAAGAAAAAAATAAGGGGACAGAAAGCCTATTCAAACAAAAAATTGAAGAGAACTTCCCAAACTGGAAACTCTAATCCAAGAAGCAAACAGAACATCTAATTATCCTAATTCATAAAGGCCTTTTGCAGGACACATATTGAAAATATCAAAAATTAATGACAAGGAAAAAAATTCTCAAGGGAACCAGGGCAACAAAACTGGTAACCTATAATGGAAATCCCATTAGATTATCATCAAATTTTGTAGCATAAACCCTACCAGCCAGGAGAGAATGGAATCAAATATTCAAATTATCAAAAGAGAGAAATCACCAGCCAAAATTAGTATATCCTGCAAAATCATTATCTGGACAATGAAGTAGAAATAAAGGCTTTTCTAGAAATAAAGATGCTGAAGGAATTTACCACCACAAGACCTGCATTACAAGAAATACCAAACAGTGTTATTCTACCTGAAACAAAAAGACAAAAAGGTTAAAAAAATAAAAAAATAAAAAAAACACTGTGAGTAAAACTAACAGAAGAAAGGCCCTGGATGGTGTCTCAGTGGGTAGGCACCACCCTGCAAACCCAAAGGTCGCTGGTTCGATTCCCAGTCAGAGCATATAACCTGTTTGCAAGCCACGTCTCCAGCCAAGTCCATAGCTAGAAGCAGGTAAAAGGCAACCATACATTGATGCTTCTCTCCCTCTTCCTCCCCTTTCCTGCCCTTGTCTCTAAAGATAATGAGTAAAAAATTAAAAAAAAAAAAAAAAAACTAACAGAAGAAGAAAACTGCAAGCCTTGTTCTGAATAAGGTATTATACACTTAAATATAACACAGAGGTTAAAGGAGTTAAAAATACTTCTTAAAAATAAGACAATAGCTACTGCAATTTGGAAATCAACATAGTAAAAATTGGGATAATTCATGGCCAAAAAAATAAAATAATAAAAGGAGAAGGGATAAAAGTGGATTTTCACAAGGGAATCGATATAAGATGCAATCAGAAGAAAAAGAACTACTGTATGAGGTCTGTCCAGAAGGTATCTAGCCAGGTAATATGAAAGACAGAGTTATTTATTGAATACACAAGATACAACAAATATTGTACACAGGACAATGACATCTTCAGTCCCCTTCAAAGTAGGTACCTTAGGATCTCACACAGTTCTCCCAAATGCCATCAGCTGCCCTGTCATAATTTCCCTGAATCTCATCAATGGTCAGAAATCTCTTGCCTTTCAAAAGTGATTTTAGTTTTGGAAGAAACCAAAAATCATAGGGCACCAATTCTGGGCAGTAACAGGGGTGAGTCACCTGGGTGATTTGATGTTTCAAAAAAAATTCTGCATGAGGGGTGATCCACAAATCAATGTATTGTCATGATAAAACTGCCCATAGCTGCAGCCTTCTGAATTATTTGAATAGTTTCCCCAGAGGAATGTTTAAGCTTAACACAAAATCTAATGCAAATTCATTACTCTATTATCTCAGTCATTTTCAATGCGATGGCCACACAGTACACATACTCATTCAACAATGTCTACTGCCCCCACTGACTAGTACAGTAAAGTCCCTGTTCACACATGCACATTCCAGACCACTCTTCTTAGTTGTCAGTTTACAGTGATGTCGCACAAAGCATTCTTGTTATATTAACAATGGCTGAACATTTTCTGGACAGACGTTTATACATGAAACTTTCTTTTATGTAAACCTAATGGTAATCACACCAAAAAATCTAGAACAGAGACACTTAATGTAAAAAATGAAAATAGATCTGGATAGGCACATGCAAAAAAATTACATTAGACACCAACTTACACCACACACCAAAATCAATTCAAGGTGGATAAGACTTAAATTTAAGTCGCAACACCATAAAAGTCCTACAGGAAAACATAGGCAGTAAAAATTCAGATATCCCACCCAACAATATTTTCACTGACATTATCTCCTACAGCTAGTAGATAAAGAGGAAAGAATAAACAAATGGGACTACATCAAATTAAAAGGCTTCTACACAGCTAAAAACATCAGCAAAGTGAGAAAATATAGGAAACATACTTGCCAATGATACCTCAGACAAGGGTGTGACTCAACACCAGGAAGACAAACAACCCAATTTAAAAAATGGACAAAGAACCTGAACAGACACTTCTCCAAGGAGGACATACAGAAGGGGCATAGGCTTATGAAAGGACACTCAACATCACTAGCCATCAGAGATGCAAATTAAAACCACAATGAGCTACCACCTCACACCTGTCAGAATGGCCATCATTAACAAATCAACAAATAACAAGTGCTGGCAAGGATGTGGAGAAAAGGAACCCTAGTGCACTGTTAGTGGGAATAAAGACTGATGCTGCCACTGTGAAAAACAGTTTGGAATTTCCTCAAAAAAACTAAAATAAGAACTCCCTTTTGATTCAGCAATTCCACTGCTGAGATTATACCTGAAGAATCCTGAAATACCAATTCACAAGAACCTATGCACCCCAATGTTCATAGCAGTGTTATTTACAATAATAATGTGCTAGAAATAGCCTAAAAGCCCATCAGTAAATGAGTAAATCAAAAAACAGTGGTACATTTGCACAATAAAATACCACAAAGCAGGAAGAAAGAAGGAATTCCTACCCTTCATGACAGTATGATTAGAACTGGGGAGTATTATGCTTAGTGAAATATGCCAGGTGGTGAAACACAAATAGCATATGATCTCACCTATAAATGGAACCTAATGAACAAAACAAACAAGCAAAATAGAATCGATGACATGGAAATAAGGAACCAACTGACAGTGACTGAAGGGGAGGGGGATAATGGGAAAAGAAGGGGAGGGTCTAGTCAAAGAACAAGTATAAAGGACACAGGACATGAACAACAGGGCAAGGATTAACTGTGGGCTGCAGGGCCAGAATAGAGCAATCAGGGTAAAAAACTAGGACAACTGTAATTAAATTAAAAAAACAAAACAAAACCCAGCATGACACCTGGGCTGTGCCCATCCTCCCTATTCACCCTGAGCAACCGTTTTTTGTTCCCCAGGTGAAAAAGTCCTGAAAAGGAAATGTTTTGGCAATGTGGAAGAGGTTAAATTTAAAAAACGGCAGAAGTACTAAAAGGCATCAAAATCAACAAGTTCAAAAACTGTTTTTGAGCAGCGTAAAAAACATCTTGATAGGTGCTTTGCATCAAATGGAAAGTAATTTGAATGTGACTAAAATTTAAACATGTAAGAATAAATACATAGCATTTTATAAATAATTTCCATTTCTGGCGGGTTCCCCTTGTATAGGAAAATATGTTCAACTTCACTAACTATTGGGAAAACACAAATCTAAACTACAATGAAGTAACTCCTCACTCTTGTGAGGCTATTAACAAGAAAATAAGTAAGTGTTGGAGAGGTTATGGAGAAAAAGAAACCCTCATTCACTACGGGTGGGAATATAAATTAGTATAGCCACTATGAAAAACACTATGGAAGTTCCTCAAGAAATTAAGAATAGAGTTCTGGCCAAGATGGAGACATAGGTAGACACGCTTTGCCTCCATCCACAACTGTATGTCTACCGCAAAACAAAAAACAACCAGAACTACCAGAAAATCGGCATGGGTCCAATAAACAAAGATATAAAGAATACTCATCCAGATGGATAGGAAGGACAGAGCTGGCAAGCTGAGGTGGAGAGGATGTCATCTGGGTGGCAGCAAGGCAGTGGATGCAGCCAGCCAGTAGAAAGAGCAATCGCCTGTTATGAAATCCAGCAGGGATACCCGAGCAGCGATCCCAGTCCAAGGACAAGCTGATCCCTGTCCAAGGACAGGCCGTGCAGCTCACAGTTCCAGTGCCCAGAAAATAAAGCCTTACTGCTTCTGGCTGTGAAAAACCAGTGTGGGTGGGGCCGTAGAATTAACCCCTGGTCCATCAGCAGAGTCTGTTTAGAGGGCCCATAGTCCTAGAACATCTGCAGCCCACACACTCTGGGAACCATCACCAGGACTATAGCTAGAGGAGCTCCAGTTGCATACAGTAGGCAGGTGAAATGACTGGACGTGTGACAAGTGCTGAGCAAGCAACATTGTTTCCTCTCTGAACCCTCCACATACAGCACCAAAGTGCAGTGAAACTGATTACTCCACACTGACAAATACCTAAGGCTCTGCTCTTACAATGTAACAGGTACAACAGCTCTACCTAAGACACAGAGGCAAACACAGAAAATTGTCAAGTTAAGACAACAAGAAAAATATAGCCCAAAAGAGGGAGCAGATCAAGGCTCCAGAGGGAAAACTAAGTGACAAGGAGATAGCCAACCTAAAGAGGCAGACTTCAAAACACTGTTGATAACAATGCTCAGAGAAATAACTGAGCACAGCAAACACATAAGGGAAGAAGTGAAAGCTAGGCTAAATGAAATGAATAAAAATCCACACAAAACCAATTGTGAAGGGAAGGATGCTGAGGTTCAAATCAATGATTTGGAACATAAGAAATAAACAGTCACCCAGTACAGAATGAAGAAACAAGAATTGAAAAAAATGAGGAAAGGATTAGGAACCTCTGGGACAACTTTAAATGTAGCAACATCCAGATTTAGGGGTACCAGAAGGAGAAGAGGGAAAGCAAGAAACTAAAAATTTATTGAAAAAACAATAAAGGAAAACTTCCCTAATTTATCGAAAGAAATAGACATACAAGTCCAGGTAGCAAAGAGAGTCCCAAACAAGCTAGACCCAAGGAGGACCACACCAACACACATCATAATTAACATGCCAAAGATTCTTAAAGGAAGCCAAGGAAAAAGAAGAGAGTTATCTACAAAGGAGTTCCCATTAAACTACCGCCTAATTTCTCAAAAAGAAACTTTGCAGGCAAGAAAGGTCTGGCAAGAAGTATTCAAAGTGATGAAAACAAGGGCCTACAACCAAGATTACTCTATCCAGCTAAGTTATCACTCAGAATGGAAGGACAGATAAAGTGCTTCCCAGACAAGGTAAAGCTAAAGGAGTTCATCCTCACCAAGCCATTACTCAATGAAATGTTCAAGGGACACATTTAACAAAATAGAAGATCAAAACTACAAATGTTAAAATGACAACAAACTCGTAACTATCAACAAATGAATCTACCAAACAAACAAACAAAACAACTAAGCAAACACCTAGAACAGGAACAGAACCATAGATAGAGAGATCATATGCAGGGTTGCCAGTGGGGAGGTGGGAAGGGCAAGCATGGGGGAAGAGGTATAGGGATCAAGAAGCATAACTGGTAGATACAAAATAAAGGGGGGGGAACGTTAAAAATAATATGGGAAATGGAGGATCCAAAGAACTTATACACACAACCCATGGACATGAACTAAGAGGGGAGTGGGATGCTAGAGGTAAGAGAGGTACGAGAAGGGGACAATGGGTTAAATTTGGGACAACTGTAATAGCATAATCAATAAAATAGACTTAAAAAAAAAGATCTAGCAATCCCTCTTCTGAATATCTATCTGAAAACACTTATTTGCAAGATATGCACTCCTATTTTCACTGCAGCATTACCCACTTTGGCCAAGACATGGAAACAACATAAGTGTCCTTCAATAAAGGACTGGATAAAGAAAATATGTGGTACATATGTACAATAGAATACTACTCAGCCATAAGAAAAGATGAAATACTGCCATTTACAACAACAGGGATGACTCTTGAGAATATTGTGCTAAGCAAAATCAATCACAGACAAAAAAACAAGAACCATGATTTCACCCATAGGTGGGATATAAAACTAAAAGCAACAAATGAACAAACAAACTCATAGACACCAACAACAGTATGGTGGTTACAAGAAGTAAAGAGGTTGTGGGGAAGTAGAAGTATATGTCCTATATATTGTGACAAAAAGAGAGATGAGACTTGGGTGGTCTAATGTATACTGATGGATGGAGACTAGATTTGAGTGGTGAGAGCAAAATACCATATACAGAGAATGTATTAGAGAACTGTACACCTGAAACTTATACAATCTCATTAACTGATGCCACTCCAGTAAATTTAATAGAATTTTTAAAAATAAATTGACTGTGGGAGCAGGGGTGGGCAGGGCAGGAAAGGGCAACAGGGGGAAATTGGGACAACTGTAATTGAACAACAAAATTTAAAAGTTAAAAGAAACAAAGAGCCAGGGTGTAGAATCATGACAATATTAGATAGGGTGGTTGTAACATAATAAAAATAAATGAACATTAGAAAAATAAAAATAAAACGCAAGCTCCATTGGGCTAGTTGAAAATATTGGCTAATATTTTGAAGTCAAGGAGCCAAGGAGAACCAGAAAAGGATCAATCACTGAGGAAGATGGGAAAAGTAGGAGAGATTGGTTTTTTAGAAGCCAGGAGTGATAAAACTGCCAGATGCCAGTAACGAGTCAACTAAGATAAGGATTGAGAACTGGCTTAGATTTGGCCACACCAAGGTTACTACTGTCTTTCTTGAGTGCAGACGAGATTTTTAAAGGATGAAAACCTGAAAGGTATGAGTTCAAGATGAAGCCAAGAGGGAACAGCTGATGATGTAGATGAGAAAGGGGAGAATTACTGGATCAATGCCCTTGAGTAAGTGAGAAGACATGGGGTCTAGTGAGGCAGTTGGCCTTAGTAGGAATAGGCAGTTTATCTGTTATAAGAGAATGTAAACCACATGGACACAGGTGCAGAGGAGTATATATGGTAGTGAAAGTTGTCAACCGATTGCATGTATTTTCTCAGTGAAATAGGAAGCAAAACAGACAGCTGGGAGCAAGGGAAGCAGGTTCCAGAGTTTTCAAGAAAGAGAAGCATGAAAAAAAGACTTGTGCTCTTTGTTCACATGCTGCTGGGAGGCGAGCAATCCTAGGATAAAACACCACACGACCTTAGGTGTGGGGAAAATGGTTTCCTAAACTTCAAAGACCTAGCTTTGCACTTCTTAGCAGGGCAAACCACTATTAGTCTGAGTGCCTTTTTCTGCATCTGTAATGCCTGATAACCTTAGAGAAATGTTCTAAGGAGAAACAGGGAATAACACAAGTGACACGGCATCAGCCTAGAATTGAACCAAGGTCAAAGCACTGTATACAAACTTTTACTTGGTTTGCTTGGCACCTTTAGGACAGGACAAGTACTGTTTTTACTCTTATTTTGCAATTATCATACTAAGGTACAAGGAGGTGAAGTGACCAGCCAAAGGTCACACGACTAGTAAGTGATGAAGCCAGCATTAAATACCTATTCTGAATCTTTTTACCACTGCATGGTTTAAAAAGCATTTTCATGCACTATGTATTTCAATGGGGCTTTACAACACGTACATGAGGCAGACTCACTTTACAAATAAAAGAATTGAGGCTCAGAAGTAGAGCTAAGGTCAAATCCAAGCCTTCCTAGTGCACGACGATTTTGAATGCTTAATAACCAAGCTGTAACTATTCGGTAAGAGATGGGTTACTGTTGGGTAGTAAGATCCGTGGAAGGGCTAGGCTGAGGTAGTGTGTGAAAGGAGCCAGACTGCTGAGGAACCTCACTGGCAAGTAGAGGTTCTGCGACTGAGCTGTGGACGCCTAGGGGACGCTGTAAGATGATATCAGAATTCTGTTTCGGATTCAGGAAGGAAGCCTCGCAACCATCTCGGGCCAGAACGCTGAATTGAGCGTGGCATCGCCTCGCCCAGTATTTCTGAAAATGACCTGCAAACATTAGCTGAAACATTCGTCAAAACCACATTTTCTCAAGGCTCACTACCCTAGAAAGACTCTTCCTTTTCCCTGTAAACAATTACATAATCTAGTGGGGCTCAGGAATCTTAAAACTTTAGCATGCCCAGCCCCTCAGGTGTATTTGTCAAGCAGGTGTAAGGACAAGGACAAAACCCGATCCCATTCTTTCCTGATAAGGGCAAAACGCGGGAGGCAGAGGCCAAAGGTGAGCCCACGTTCAGGCTTACCTTCTCGATTTTACCCAGGAAGAGCTCCTTGGCGAAAGCTCGGGTTTGCGGACTGCTGCGCAGCGAGCGCCATCTCACTGCGAAGGCCACCGCAGCCCGCCACGCACCCGCCACCAATGCACCGCGCGAGAAAAGCCCACAGCCGCTCATGCTGTGCGAAATCCCTGCACAAGTCCACCGCACCTCCTTCCTCCGAGCGCCTCGGTCAAGAGCGCCTGGTTCGCGCCTCCGGATGACGCCACCGATCTGCGCCAATCCGCTCAGCGCGTCGCGTTTGTACCCCAGAGGCCGGGGAAAATGGGAGGTGAGGTCGCCGCCATCTGGGTAGTTTCACGTTCAGAGCGGGAGAGGTGAGGGCTTTTACTTGCAATTATCAACGGTTGTTTGGAAAAGTGCAAGCCAAGGGAGAGTCTCTATAGCACAGGTATCTAGGCGGCGGCTTCGCTGCATCTCCTTACCACCCTGTCTCCTGTGACGAGGGCGTGGTAAAACTAAAGAAAAAGCAAAGGAATGAGGCAATTTCACGATACTAGTTTTCTCTGGAGGGGAATCCGCAGTACGGGTAATGTTACGTTTTTTAAGTGAACTGTGGATTCGTGAGGATTTATTTTGTTTTGATTCAAAGCCTACATATATGATTCAAAAGCCTACTGGTCTGTTTTTTGTGTTTTTCTTCGAAGAGGAAAAGGGATGGAGTGCCAGAAGAAGTTCTAGTAAGACCGTGTGAGTTACAAGTGGCCTTAGGAAATACCAACTTAAAAGGGTGGGCGGAGAAGAGAAGCTACAGAGGGAACTTGTAGGGGCAGGTGCAGGAAGCTGATGATGGAGGAGGAGGAGGAGAAGAAGAAGAAGAAGAAGAAGAAGAAGAAGATCCGGCATTCCCTGGGGAACTGGGCACCCGAGTGGTCTTAAGTCAGTCTTCCCCAGAAAGACTTTTCTCTCCTTTCCTTACATGTCATTGTATTTGTACCACATATTGAAAATACTTTCTACCCCTGGCTGGTGGCTCAGTGGAAAGGCGCCGGCCTGTGAACTCAAATGTCGCTGCTTGAGTCGCAGCCAGGACACCTAACAGGTTGGCAAGCCAGGTCCCTAGCAGGAGGCAGGTGAAAGGCAAGCATACATTGATGTTTTTCTCCCTCTCGCAGCCCCCTTCTCTTCCCCTCTCTAAAAATAATAATAAATAAAATCTTTTAATTAAAAATTTTTTTCAAAGAAGAAAAAAAAATGCTTTCTACTGCTATTATGAATTGGAGAAGAGTGGGAAATCTCATTCATCTCGCTATGCTGGGCCCAGTAAAAAGGCAAGACTTGACACGTTGAAAAAGAGCTCAAAAACTTTGTTGGTTGCACTTTATATTCAAGCATCTTCTGCACTCTTTTTTATTTTGTCTTGCTGATTTGTAAAGGTTCGTTTCCTGGTTTCATCGCTGCCTTTGTAAAATAACCTGGGGGCAGGGAGAGGTACATGGAAAAACAGTATTGCAAAATGGGTTTGACTCTTGAGCTGGTGTACATTTTTGCCAAAACAAATGGCAAGTGAGTCAAGTAATCTTTGTGTCAGCTGCTGTATAGAGTACAAGCTCCCTGATTACACAGGTAAATTCAGTGGCACAGTTTCCAAAAAGAAACTGTAAAAAGTTTCTTTTTACAGTAAAAAGAAAAAATTTAAGACATAATTTCTAAGTACTTTCACAGCGTATAGAATAGAAAGTGAGCTTTGGAGTTCTACTACTTTGCCAGTTTCTAAGTTTAGTTTCCTCCCCTGTAAAAATGAGTATGATACCACTTAGCTCACTGAATTTTTGTGAAGATTAAGTAAAATAGTCCACATGAAACTAGCGCACTGAATGAACAATGTTTTTCCTTTAATTGTAAAAATGAAAAATGGCTACACTCTGATATTTCAATCTTATACTTCAGTATTAGCCTCTGAGGAATAGCATGCCATTTTAAATTATGTTATTAATTATGCTATTAATCAATTTGACCCAATTTCCCCCTTTACCACCCCACCCCCCACGCTCTCCCAGCATCCCCATCTCCGTCAGGCAACCTTCACACCATTGCTCATGTCTGTGGTCATGGTTATATGTTCTTTAGCTATTCCATTTCCTATAATGTACTTTGTATCCCCATCTCTATTCTGTAACTACCTATTAGTACTCCTTAGTCCCCTCACCTCTTCATCCATTCCCCCACAACCCCTCCCATCTGACAACAATCAAAATGTTCTCCATGTCCATGATACTGTGTCTGTTCTTGTAGTTTGTTTTTTAGATTCAACTATTAGATAAGTGTTAATGGCCATTTTATTGTTCATAGATTTGATCTTTTTCTTAAATCCTTTTAACATTTCATGTGATAATGGTTTGGTGATGATGAACTAACTTTAGTTTTTCTTTTCTGGGAAGTACTTATCTGCCTTTCCATTCCAAATAATAGCTTTTCTGTGTAGAGCTATCTTGGCTGTAGCCAAGGAATATTTAGGACTTTGAATATTCCTTGCCTGCAAAGTCTCTTCTAGCCTGCAAAGTTTCTTTCTTTCTTTCTTTTTTTGTAAGGTTTTTTATTTATTATTTACAGAGAGAGGGGAAGGGAGGGAGGCAGAGAGGGAGAGAAACATCAATGTATGGTTGCCTTTCACCTGCCTCTAGCTACCAACCTGGCTGGAGACCTGGCTTGCAACCTGCAAAGTTTTTTTTGAGAAATCAGCTAACAGTTTTATGACAACACCCCTGTAAGTGTTGTTCTTACACTTACAGGGGTGTTGCCATAAGCTTTGCTCTTGCTGCTAAGATTCTCTTTTTATCTTGAACCTTTGGCATTTTAAATATAATGTGTCTTGGAGTGGGTCTCTTTGCATCCATCTTGTTTGGGACTTCCTTGATTTGCATGTCTATTTCCATCACCAAATTAGAAAAGTTTTCTTGCATTATTTTTTAAAATAAATTTCTAATTTCTTGCTCTTTCACTTTGTCTAGCAGCCCTGTGATGTGAATGTTTAAACGCTCAAAGTTGTCCCAAGGCTGCTTACACTATCCTTGGTCTTCTTGGGTTTTTGTTTTGTTTTATTTTGTTTTTTAAAAGATTTTATTTTTTATTATTTTCAGAGAGAAAGGCAGGGAGGGAGGAAAAAAGAGAGGGAAGCATCAATGTATGGTTGCCTTTCACCTGCCTCCAGCTGAGGACCTGGCTGGAGACCTGGCTTGCAACCTGGTTATGTGCCCTGAGTGGGTAATTGAACCAACGACCTTTGGGTTTGCAGGCTGGCGCCAATCCATTGAGCCACCAGCCAGGTATCCTTGGATTTTTTGGATTAGTTTTTCTTCTTGTTCTACTTGCTTGTGTTTTGCTTCCTTATATTCCAAATTCTTTATTCTTGCTTCACCGATTCTACTGGTATTTCCCTGTAAGTTGTTCCTTATTTCAATTAGTATATCCTTCATTTCTGACTAGATCTTTTTTATGCTGTTGAGGTCCTCACTAAGTTCCTTAAGCACTCTTATAACCAGTGTTTTGAACTCTGTGTGATAGATTGCTTATCTCCATTTCATTTAGTTCTTTTTCTGGAGTTTTGATCTGTTCTCTCATTTGGGTCTGTTTCTCTGTCTCCTCATTGTAAGCCTCCCTGGTTTGTTTCTATATACTAACTAGAATTGCTATGACTTCTGGCCTTGGTAGCATGGCCTAATGTAGTAGTTGTCCTGTAAGGTCTAGTGCATGGCCTCCCCCTATTACCCTAGCTGGGTACTTGAGGTGCACCCTTTGTGTGGGCTGATACATTCTCCTCTTGTAATTGAACCTGGATTTCTGTTGACCAGTCGATGGGAGGGATTCACCATGCCAGTAGGCTGCAAGGACTAGCTGTGACCACTGACCACCAACCTCCACCCTCTGGAGGATCAGCTGTGTAGAGGCAGGGTGGTGGTGCTTTGACATGGTCTGTAGCTGTCCACTGGGTGTACAGGCTCTCTGATTTTCTGAGTGTTGCAGGCCAAGGTCAGCCCCAACCTGTGTTCTTCCCAGGGCAATCCTGCCTGAACTGTAAAGCAGCCTGAAATGGCTGCTACTTGTACTGGGCTTGAAGACTCCCAAGTGAAGCCATGCAGTGAATCTAGGCTGGCTGCTGCTAGTGCCAGGCCTGGGACTACTTAGCTATTGCTTGTTTTAGAGGATTTAGGAAGTTGGGAAGCATGAGCCAAGACCAGCCATTTCTATGGAAAAGTCATGGTTAACGGCTTGGGTGGGATAGTCTCAGGGGATCTCTAGGGCAGGGTAAACAGTGGCAGCCAGGTTGATGGGAATCTTAGGGCACCTACCTGACAGCTCTGTGACTCCATGGATGGAGCACTCAAAAAAAAAGGACAATGGCCTCTGCCGGCCTTTCAGTCTGGGAGAAAGCTGCCCCCTAGCTCCCACCTTGATGCCAGACACTTCAGTTCCTTCCTGTAGGCCACTGATGCCATTCAAGCTGCTACCCCAGAGGTGCCAGAGCTCAAAGGGAATGTGTTTGTGTAAGTCCATGTGTGGGTTCTTTAAGGGGAGCTGCTTAGAACTCCATAAATTTCTTCCCTTGACTCAATCCCTGCTGGGTTTTTTCAGCCAGAATTTATGGGGACTTATTTTCCTGGCATTGGAACCCTGGACTGGAGGGCCTAGTATGGACCTGGGATTCCTCACTTCCAAGATACCCCTTTCAAGTTTTTATCCATTATACGTTAATATGGGACCAGCCCATTCCACATCTCCACCCCTCCTACCAGTCTGGGTGGGTATGGTTTCTTTAATTCCATAGTTGTCAGACTTTCATTCTGGCAGTTCTGAGTGATGGTTCTAAATTTGAGTTGTAATTTTGATATGGTTATGTATGGAGGCAAGCCATGTTTACCTATGCTACCATCTAGGTTGCCATATTTTAAAATACTTTATTTATTTTTAGAGAGAGGGGAAGGGAGGGAGAAAGGGAGAGAAACATCGATGTGTAAGAAAAACATTGGCTGCCTCTCGAACACCCACAACTGGGGATCTGACCTATACCCTGACTGGGCATCAAACCAGCAACATTTTGGTTCACAGGCCAGCATACAATCCAATGAGCCACACCAGCAAGGGCTAGGTTGCCATTTTTAAAGTTTACTATTGAAGGAATTTTCCTTATTCAGCATTTGAAACACCCTCAGTGAGTATAGGCATGCTTCATTTTATTTTTTTCTTCACATTTCTTAATTAATTGTTGTTCTATTACTCTTGTCCCATTTTCCCCCATTGCTCACCCCATCCCCTCTCACAATCAGTCCCCACCTTATCGTCCATGCATCATTTATATTAGCTCCTTGACTAAACCCTTCCCTTTCTTTTTCCCCCTTCTTGCACTCCCCTCAGGCATACTTCATTTTATTGTGTTTTGTTTTATTGCCCTTCACTGATACTGTATTTTTTATGATCCTGTTAAGAAATAAATTTCATAATGCTATTACTGCCATAGATAATGACTCCTCT
Organism: Noctilio leporinus; assembly: GCA_004026585.1. Taxonomy (NCBI): domain Eukaryota; kingdom Metazoa; phylum Chordata; class Mammalia; order Chiroptera; family Noctilionidae; genus Noctilio; species Noctilio leporinus. The sequence goes on from PVIW01010232.1 coordinate 18,161, forward strand.
GATGAATCTGGGCAAAGTGAATTGAAAACCTAGAGAGGATTCACCATTCTAGATGCCGTTAAAAGATGATGATTCATGGGACAAGGTCAAGCTATTAATATAAACAGGAGTTTGGAAGAAATTGATTTCAACAATCATGGATGAGTTTGAGGGGTTTAAACTGCAATGGAAAAGTAACTGCAGATGTGGTAGAAATACCACCACACTGTTGTGTTATTTTAAGTTAGTGCTACAGTCATGCCAGCCTTCAGCAACCACTACCCTTATCAGTCAGCAGCCATCAACAACTAGGCAAGACCCAGAAAAATGATTACAACCCAATAAAGGCTCAGGTGATGGTAAGCATTTCTTAGCAATAAAGTATTTTTTTTTAATGTACCCATTTTATTATTATTTTTTCACTATTTTAATTTTATTCTTGTATTACATCCATCCCCTTTTTGCTACCCTCTGTCCCCCTCCCCACCCACCCTTTCCACCCAAAGTCAGTCCCACCTGTTGTCCATATCCATGTTCCTTTATACTAGGTTCTTGTCTAAACTGCTCCCTTTGCTTGCTTCTGCCTCTACCCTTCCCCCAACCCCCATCCCTGAAGGCCTATTCACTGTATTCATATATTTGGTTCTGTTTTGCTTGTTAGTTTTGTTCATTATTGTTCTGTAATGGGTGAGATCATATGATATTTGTCCTTCACTGACTGGCTTATTTCACTAAGCATAATACTCTCCAGTTCCATCCATGTTGTTGCAAAGGGTACAAGTTCCTTCTTTCTTTCTGCTGTATAGAATTCCATTGTGTAAATGTACCAAAGTTTTTTGATCCAATCATCCACTTATGGGCACTTAGACTGTTTCTAGCACTTGGCTAGTTTGAATCTCTGAGTTACTTAGTTCTGCTCTGATCTTGATGATTTCCTTCCTCCTACCTGCTCTGGGCTTTGTTTGTAGTTGCTCCTCTAGTTCTTGCAGCTTTATGGTTAGGTTGTTTTTATAAACTTCTTGTGATGTTTTTAGGTAGACCTGTATTGCTATTAATTTCCCTCTGAGCACTGCCTTTGCTATATCCCATAAGTTTTGGGCTGTTGTATGTTCATTGTCATTTGTTTCCAGGAACTTTTTCATTTCATCTTTGATCTTATTGTTAACCTGTTCATTATTTAAAAGCATATTATTCATTCTCAATGAGTTAGAGTATTTTTGTTTTTATCCCTTTAGATTGGTTTCTAGTTTCAAGACATTGTGATCTGAGAAGATGCTTGGTATGATTTCAATTTTCCTGTATTTGTGGAGGTTTGTCTTGTGACATACCATGTGGTCTATCTTAGAGAATGATCCATGTACATTTTAAAAGAATGTGTTTTTGCTTCTTTGGGATTAAAAACTCTGTATACATCAGTTAGGTCCATTTCCTCTAGAGTGTTGTTCAGTGCCACATCTTTGGGGATTCTTGTTTGGGAGATCTGTCCATTGTTAATAGTGGGGTATTAAAATCCCCTGCTGTTAGTGTGTTGCTGTCTATATGTTTCTTAAAGCCCTCCCAAGATTTTCCTTATATATTTTGGAGCTCCTCCATTGGGTGCATATATGTTTATCAGAATTATTTCTTCTTGATGGATTGTTCCATTAAGTATTATATAATGTCCTCCTTTGTCCCTTTTTATGCCTTTCATTGTAATATCTATTTTGTCTGAAATCAGTATTGCTACTGCAACTTTTCTTTCGTGTCCATTTGCTTGATATATATTTTTCCATCCCTTCACTCTCAAGCTGTCAATCTTTTGTTCTGAGGTGGGTCTCTTGAAGACAGCACATATGTGGGTCATATTTTCTTATCCATTTGGCTACCCTATGTCTTTTGATTGGTGCATTTAATCAATTTACATTTAAGGCTATTATTAATGGATGCTTATTCATTGCCATTTTCACCGTTTATACCTGTATTCCTCTTTGGCATTCTCTTTCTCTTCATTTTATTTATTTATTTATTTTTAAAGCAGACCTTTTAGTATTTCTTGCAATGCTGGTTTGGTAGAGATGTATTCTTTTAATCTTTTTTTGTCTGGTAAACTCCGTATTTCTCCTTCCATCTTGAATGAGAGCCTTGCTGGGTAGAGTATTCTTGGTTGCGGGCCTTTGCTTCCCATTACTAAAAATACTTTTTGCCATTCTTTTCTGGCTTGAATTGTTTCTGTTGAATAATAATTTGATAGCCTTATTAGAGTGCCCTTACATGTTATTTGTTGTTTCTCTCTTGACGCTTTTAGGATTCTCTCTTTGTCTTTGAAATTTTAATAATAATGTGCCTTGGTGTTGGCCTGTTTGGCTTGATCTTCATTGGGACCCTCTGTGCTTCCTGAACTTGATTAATGTTTTCACTCATCATGTTAGGGAAATTTTCTATCATGACTTTTTTGAACAGGTTTTCCATTCCTTGTTTCTCTTCTCCTTCTGGTATCCCTGTGATACGGATGTTGTTATGTTTCATGTTGTCCTGCAGCTCTCTTAAACCCTCTTCAATCTTGTTCAGCATTTTTTATTCTCTTGTGCTGTCTTGGAGTATTTATCTACATTATCCTCCAACTCACTGATCCAGTCGTCTGCTTCCTCTAATGTATTGTTGATTCCTTCTACTGTATTCTTCAATTCAGAAATTGTATTCTTCATTTGATTTCCTCCTGGCTCTTATTGATAGTTTCTATGTTCTTTTTGATGCTGGTGTAGCTCTCAATAAGTTCCTTGTAACTTCCCTGGAGTTGTTTATAGTTTTCTTTGAGCTGGCTAAGCTCATTGAGCTTCTCTATCATCATTCTTTTGAATTCCTTATCTGATATTTCTTGTGCCTCTTTTTTCATTTGGTGGTCTTTCTGGGGATTCTTCCTTTCCTTTTGGTGATGGACTGATTCTTTTTTCCCCCGTTTTGCGTGTCCATTGTTGCTTGCTTTCTGTTTTTTTGTTTTTTCCTTAGGTTAATCTGCTTTGCTTCCTTGCCTTAGTTGAGCATCCTTCTGTGTTAGGAGATTTGTGGAGTTCAATGTTGGCAGTCTCCCAGATTTTCTCTACTTGTTGTTCTTGGTGTGGCCTTTATTTGGGCTGTCTGGTTGTATTCTGGATTGGTTGTGCATGTTGCTCCTTTACTTCCAGTCAACACGCTCCTTCTATCCTTCCTCATAGAAATGAGGAGAGGGAGAATCAGAAAGCCTCAAGTATGAGTGAACAGTGTAAGCCTATGGGTATAGTTGCCCCATCTGCCTCCCTTTTCACCCTTAGTGGTCCCTGATTGGTCCAGGTGGAGCCAAGACCTGTGGACTTTTAGCAGGAAAAAAAGAAAAAAAGATAATAATAAGAAGAAAGGATTTAGATGGCTGTTCACACTTAATAATCCCTAATTGGTCTGGACAGAGCCAGGACCTGAGGGCTTTTAGCAGGAAAAAAAAAGGAAGGAAGGGAAAAAAAGAAAAAGGAAGAGAGAAAGGAATAAAGAAACAGTTTAGGTGGCTGGGGAGGGAAGGAATACTTAGATTGAGGACTGGGATTGCGTTGTAGCCAGAGAGTGAGTAGACTTTAAATCAAGAGTAGGGGGAGGGTCTTGGGTATTTAGGTGGATTGAGATATGGGAGGATTAAAAATATGTGAGAGGTAACTTTTGAAAAGGATATGTTAGGGATTAATGGTTCATATAGCTCTCAGTGTAACTCAGATGCTTGCGATTAGCAGAGGTCCATTTCCTGAGTCTGCCTCGTTTTCTTGGTCAGGTCTCTGCAGTCTACAGTCTAGCTGGTCTTGGAGTGGCAGGGCCTATGATTGTCACAGTCAGGGCTGATTCTGAGTGTCAGCCCCCAGGTAGGCTGGGCCTCCAGTAGCCTAGCTGGGTTTAGGGCTGCCAGTGTTCTGGGGCCCTCCCTTCTGTTTGAAGTCCAGCAAGATGTCCCCTCCAACTCCTGGCAGAGGTTCCTGCCTGTGATGGGCACCTGACACCCCTGCAGCGCGGGCTGCAACCTCACTGGCTTCTGTGATGACTGACCCTGCCCCCACAGCTCCCAGTGGAGGCAGCCCCTATCTGCCAATAGTGCCCAGGGTCTGCCAACACTGCCCAGCTTCCCTGGGCGAGGGCCAATCCTCCAAGCAGACCTGCTCTCCAAGGAATCCTTCACACCGCCTCTGTGATGCACCCCTCCCAGCGCGTCTGCAGTGCGGCCTTTGTCACCTGCAGTGGGCGGTGACAACTACAAGTTCCCTGCTCACATTTTGGAGTTTCCATGGGAGCCTGGGAGCCTGTGTGGGTGCGCCTGGCTAGGCCTCCCCCCTCACAGGGGCTTCAAGCTGCTGTTTCCCCGGTGGCCCAGCAGCACCATTTTCGGCCCTCTCGCTGCCCTGGCCAGTGTACTTCCCTGCTTCCCTGCTCCTGCTCCCCACAGGACTGTTCTCCTCCACCTCTGTCCCAGTGAGGAGCTTCCTCTCTCTCAGTCTCTGAAGCAAGGCTCTCACACAGTCCCTCCCCTGCAGGAGTTCAATTCCTCATTCCCTCTGGCATTTGCCCTTGCTACCCACACTTCACTGTGCAGATTTCTAGTTGTCAGGGAGCCTGGAGCTGGCTTCAGTTAAACATGCCCCTCTGGGTAGAGCCGCCACTGCCCAAAGCCGACCTCGGCTGGCCTGCCAGCCGGTTTGAAACTGTCTCACCTGCTCTCCTGTAGGTCTCTGCTGCCTTTGGGCTGTGCTCTCCTGAGTCCATATCCTGACTGCTCCAATTCTTAGGGACCTGAAGGTGTCTCGCGCTCCCTATCCTATCCTCCAGCTGCTCTGGTACTTGAGAGCACCATCAGCACTGCTCTCTACTCTGTCACCATCTTTGATCCTGTTTCACATTACTTGGAATATTTTTTGCCATTCCCTTCTGGCTCATAATCATTTGATAACCTTATCAGAGCTCCCTTATATCTTATTTGCTGTTTCTCTCTTGATGCTTTTAGAATTCTCCCTTTGTCTTTGAAACTTGCCATTTTAATTATAATGTGTCTTGGAGTTGGTCTGTTTGGGTTGATCTTCATTGAAACCCTCTGTGCCTCCTGAACTTGAGTAACATTTTCACTCATCATGTTGGGGAAGTTTTCTGTCATTACTTTTTTGAACAAGTTTTCCATTCCTTGTTTCTCTTCTTTCGTATCCCTATAATATGTATATTATTGTGTTTCATGTTGTCCTGTAGCTCTTAAAATGATTCCAGTGGGTAGGGCTAAGAGGACGCCTCCTATGGAATACGCATGGCACAGTGCAATCCTCCTGAAGTGTGGGTGATCAGTCAGCACCAGGGTCCCCACAGCAGCTTCCCCACTTCTCTCCTCCAAGCCACTGCCACAAACTCACCCCACATGTCTCCAGTCCACTCTGCCCTCCTTCTGCTGGAGCCAGGGTAGGTGGGTGCCAATGTATTTTCATTGTGGTCACCCTAGTAGTTCTGTCTCCAGTGCTATCTTAGGCTAGTATACTCCATGGATTTCTGCCCTTCTCAGCTCTAAGGTGCTCTACTCTCTGTTGTGTTGCTGTAGTCTGGGAAACCCAGCTGGGGGACCAGAATCCACCCTTCCCAGGTGGAGCTCCCAGCTCCATTCCTCTGGGTGCTACCCCCAGTGGGGACCCAGCCAGCCCTCTTGTGTTTTTGAGATTCCTACCAGTTGAGTTTTGATGAAGAGTCCCTTTCTGTTTTGTCGTGGTTATAGAACTTCTTTCCAGCTGGTGTTCTGTTGGTAATTCCAGCTGACTTTTTCTCCAAAATAGTAATTCTAGATGCAACTTGGGAGGAGATTGGTGTAGCTCCACTTACTTCTCCACCATCTTGCCAGAACTCCCAGGTGTGGGATTTGGAGTGGACTTTTGTGTTCTTGTTTATGAATTTCTGGATTTTGAGTATATGTTCTGTTGGAAAGCTCTTATCTGTTTGTTCTGTTTGAGAGCTCTGTGCAAGTTCTTGTCTCTCTGATGGGAAACTTTGGCTACAATTCTCTGCTTGCTTTTTTATCTTTTTAAGGACTTGGCTTGCCCTTGCTATTTTGTTCACACAGGGAATCCTCAGTCATCTAGGCACTGTGCCATTTAAAACTTGTGAAGGTCATTCTTGCTAATGTCCCAGTCCCTTCTTTCAGAGAGCACTCATTTGTTTAAGAGTTTTAAGGGTTTTCATTGATTTAAGTGTTGTTTTCTGTTTTAAAATGGGAGGCTGTTTTGATTCCATCAGAGAATTCATTAAGTCACATTTTAGCAGACTGGTCAACTTAGAGTTATAAGTCAAGGACTAATAAGAATTGTTTTTCCAAGAGCCTTGGATAAATGGGATAAGATCCTTTATGTGCTGATCTCTGGAAAACTGTACTCCCACCACAGGTGCACTTCCCAGCAAAATCCAGAAAGGATTCAGTGAGAAACTTTGGATGAAACTGTCAGAGGTGCAGGAAGACTGAGACCAACCACAACTGTGAAAGACTGAATTTGTAAAAGGGGGAATGCAGGAAGCAAGGTGCCTCCAGAAACCCATGCAGCACAGGGGTGGTGGTCACACAGCGGCTCTTTTGAAAGGAGAGCATAGGAAAGACCCAAGATTTGGCAGGTGACCTGGGTGCACATGTCTGTGCACCGACAATGGCTCTACTAAGACACTGGTGCTGCAGTGAGGGGGCCACACAGAGACCCTTTTGAGAAGGTGTGCAGGATTCCATTCGCACCTACTTGTCCTTGTCTCCAATGGAGGGCGAGCAGATGGACTAAAAATGCTTGGGGAAAGTGTGGGGTGAGGTATCAGGGAGAAAGAGCTGGGGAAACAGTGGACAGGATATCAATGCTGACTCATCCCTGGTGCTGCGGGAGCTATCCTTCAAGTAGACCACTTCTTACAAGTGGCATCGACCTTAGGGAAAGCAATAACCCTACCCACATGAGTTACTCAGCCCTGCCCCCAAACTGCTTAAGCCTGACAGTAGATTACAGAGTGACTAGATCAGTGGAAAGAGATAGCCACAGACTAGAACAATGCTAGTCATGAAAAGACTGCCTAGGCCCAGATTGTGGATCAATCTTATGTCACCAGGGGCAGAACCAGAATGAGAAGAAAGGGGTAAAAACCAGATACTATAGTGCCCAGGTCATAGCCACACCCCCAGAAACTGCTTGGCCCTCCCCTGTAGGTTCTTAAGCCTGACTGCAGAATACAGAGAGATTGATCAAAGAAAAGAGACAGACATAGGAAGTAGAATGCTGCTAGTTGCAACAGCATTCTAGATTGGGCCTAGGTGCCTAGGCCCAAAATGGGGAATGATCTGACATCAACATGGGCAAAATCATAAAGAAGAGAAAGGGGTAAAAAACAGATACTATGGAGATGAATTCTACCATGATCTACATGAATTATTAGTTTCCAGATATCCTTTTAACATTCATTACTCATCCTCACAATTAGTGCATTTTAAGTAACTAGTTTTTATATTATAGTGTATCTCAAATCTCATATTTTGACCCTCCTTTCTCTTAGTTATTTTTACCACCCAATTTCCTCTTATTTTTGTTTTAAGTTTTATCTTATCTCCTGCTATGACTCATTTCCAGTCCCCACTCTATTTCTCCCCTCTCCAGCTTCTCAAAACCATTTTTTTGTCACTAGTCACCACACATTACTTCTCCTGTTCATAATATACACTTTTCTCTCCCCACCAAGGAAGCAAAATAAACATCCTTTTCAAGTGCACATGGAACATTCTCAAGGATAGAACACATGATAGGACACAAAACAAGCCTCAGCAAATTCAAGCATCTTCTCAGATCACAAGGACTTGAAACTAGAAGCCAGCCTCAAGGAAAAAACTAGAAAACTTCAGTGTGTGGAGAGTGAATAATATGCTATTAAGTAATGGGTTAACTATGAGATCAAGGAAGAAGTCAAAGTTTCTGGAAACAAATGAAAATGAACACACAACAACTCAAACCCTATGGGACACAGCGAAGGCAGTCCTGAGAGGGAATTTTATAGCAATACAGGCCTACCTAAAAGAATAGAAGAATCTCAAATAAACCTAATAATGAAACAAGAACTAGAGGAACAACAACAATCAAAGCCCAGAGCAAGTAGAAGGGTGGAAATAATCAAGATCAGAGCAGAATTAAGTGACACAGAGACTAAAAGAACAATTCAAAGGTTCAATAATTTCAGGAGCTGGTTCTTTGAAAAGATAAATAAAATTAACAAGCCTTCAACCAGGTTCATCAAGAGAAAAAGAGAGAGGACTCAAATAAACAAAATCAGGAATAACAGAGTGGAACTCCCAATTGATACCACAGTAATACTAAAGATTGTAAAAAATTACTATGAACAGCTTTATGAAGACAAATTTGACAACCTGAGCGAAATGGACAAATTTCTGGAAACTGATGATCTTCTAAAACTGAATTAGAAGAAGAAGAAAGCCTGAGTATACCAAAAATAACTAGTGAAGTTGAAGTAGAAATCCAAAAATATCCTGGCACACAAAAGACCTGGAACAGGTGGCTACACAGGTGAAACTGACCAGACATTTAGGGAAAAAGGAACTCCTCTCCTTCTAAACTCACTTCAAAAAAAAAAAAAAAAAAAAAAAAATCCAAGAGAAAAAGAGACTCCTGAAACCTTTCAATTGAAGTACTATTCTAATCCCCAAACCAGGTCCATACACAACAAAGAAAGAACACTACAAGCCAGTATTGCAGATGAATATAGATGCTAAAATCCTCAACAAAATGTTGTCAAACCAGATCCAGAAAAGCATTACAAAGATCATACACCATGATCAAGTGGGATTCATCTAGGGATGCAAGAATGGTATAATATTCCTAAATCAATAAACATAATACACCACATTAAAATAAAGAACAAGTATCATATGATTATATCACTATATGCTGAAAAAGCATTTGATAAAATACAACATACAATTATAATAAATGTTCTTCAAAGTGGGAATAGAGGGAGCATATCTCAACTAAATGCCATTTATGTGACAGTTGCAGCCAACATCATACTCAATGGGCACTAACTAAAATCCTTGCTTTTAAGATCAGGAATGAGACAAGGGTGTTTATTCCCTCCACTTCTATTTAACATAATTTTGGGTGTTCTAGCCACAGCTGTCAGACAAGAAAACAATCAAAGGCATCCAAGTTGGAAAGGATCAAGTGAACTGTTGTTATGTGCAGATGACATGCTATTATATGTAGAAAACCCTATAGACTTCACCAATAAACTACGCCACCTAATAAGTGAATTTGGCAAATAGTTGTATACAAAGTCAGTATCCAGAAATTGAAGGCATTTTTTTTTTTTACCAACAACGATATATCAGAAAGAGAAACTAGAGAAAAAGTCTCATATACTATAGCAAAAAGAAGAATAAACTACTTAAGAATAAACAGCCATGGTTGTGAAAGACCTGTACTGAGGAAACTACAGAACACTGAAGAAAGAAATTAAGGAAGATTCAAATAAATGGAAGCATATACCATGTTCATGGTTGGGAAGAATTAACATCATTAAAATGTCCATACTATACAAAGGAACGCATAGATTCAATGCAACCCCTATTAAAATACCAACGATGTACTTCACAGATCTAGAAAAATACTTTAAAAATTTATATGGAGCCAGAAACAACCCCCCAAATAGCCAGAGCAATCTTGAGAAAGAACAAACTAGGAGGAATCACAATACCTGATTTCAAACTATATTATAAGATCACTATAATCAAAACAGTGTGGTACTGGCATAAGAATAGACATATAGATCAAAGGACCAGAATAGAGAGCCCAGAAATAAACCCAGGTCTCTGATAAAGTCATATTTGACAAAGGGGAAAGGAACATAAAATGTAATGAAAATAGACTCTTCCAACAACTGGTGTTGGGGGAACTGGGCAGGGACATGCAAAAAAAAAAAAAAAATTAAGCTAGATCACCAACTTACACCATGCATCAGAATAAATTCAAGATGTATAAAAGACTTAAATATAAGCTGTGCCACCATCAAAGTCCTAAAGTAAATCATAGGCAATAAAATTATTGATATCCCAGTCAGCAATGTTTTCACTAATATTTCACCAAAACAAGGGAAATGAAGGAACAAATAAACAAATAGAACTACATCAAACTAAAATGTTTCTAATCATCGGCAAAATCAAAAGGGACACATTCATATGGGAAAACATTTGCCAATGATAACTCAACAAGTGTTTGATCTCCAAAATTTATAAAGAACTTATATGACTCAACATCAGGAAGATAGACAGCCCAATTAAAAACTGGGCAAAGGCTGAACAGACACTTCTCCAGGGAGGACATACAAAGAGCTGATAGGCATATGAAAGAATGTTCAACACCATTAGTCATCAGAGATGCTAATTAAAACCACAATTAGATACCACCTCACACCTGTTAGAATTGCCATCACCAACAAATCAACAAACACCAAGTACTGGTGAGGATGTAGAGAAAAGGGAACCCTAGTGCATTGTTGGTGAAAATGAAGACTGGTATAGCCATGATGTAAAAAGTATGGAATTGCCTCAAAAACTAAAAATGAAAGTGCCCTGGATCCCACAGCTCCACTCCTACGGCTATATCTGAAGAATCCTAAAACACAAACACCTAAGAACCTATGCACCCTGATGTTCATAGCAGCCCAATTTACAATAGCCAAATGCTGGAAACAGCATATGTGTTCATCAGTAGATGAATGGATCAAAATTCAGTGGTACATTTACCCAATGGAATACTATACAGCAGAAAAAAAGAAGGGTCTCCTACATTTTGTTGTAGCATGGTTGGAACTGAAGGGTATTATGTTTAGTGAAATAAGCAAGTGGCAAAAGAAAAATACCACATGACCTCATCTAATACAGAAAACTAATGAACAAAACAAACAAATGAGAAGAATGGAACTGGAAACATGGATACAAAGAACAAACTGGCAGTGGCTAGAAGGGATGGACCATGAGGAGAACAGGAGAAAATAAAGGGTTTATTAGTGGAACTAGTGTGACACTGGGACATTAGAAATAAGCTGAGGATTCATTGTGGTAGAGGAGATGGTGTGGGTGGGGCAGGGGAGAGCAATGAGGAAAAATGGGACAATTGTAAATATGACAATAATAAATTTTAAAAAGAAATAGAGGCAAAAGTATCAAACATGGAATTCAAAATAATTATTATAAAGTAGCCCAGTAAGCTCAGCAAGCTCAAAGTAAACTACAAAGAACACCAAGGGAACTACAAATAAGTCCAGGGAAGCTATAAGGAATGTACTGAGAACATTAGCATTAAAAAGGATATAGAAACTATCAATAAGAGCCAGGGGGAAATGAAGAATACAATTTCTCTTTTTAAGCATTTATTTTTTTAAATATTCATTATTTTTAGAGATTGGAAGAAGGGAGGGAGGAAGAAAGGGAGAGAAAGATCAATGTATGGTTGCCTCCAGATAGGGACCAGGCTGGAAGCCTGGCTTGCAACCTGGGCATGTGCCTGGACTAGGAATCAAACCAGTGGCACTTGGGTTCGCAGGATGGTGCTCAATCCCCTGTGCCACACTAGCCAGTACAAAATACAATTTTGTAGAAGGAATCAAAAGCAGGCTAGAGGAAGCAGAGGATCAAATTAGTGAGCTGGGGGACAAGGTAGAAAAAAAAAATTCACAGACAGTTCAATAGAATGAAAAAATACTCAATAAGAATAAAGAGGTGTTAATAGAGCTGCAGGACAACATGAAACATAATATTTGTATCATAGGGATACCAGAAAGAGAAGAGCAAGAGATAGAAAAACTTTTTGAAAAAGTAATGAGAAAAAACTTCTTGAATTTGAACAGAGAAAGATCCATGCAACTCCAGGAAGACCAGAGGGTCCCAATGAGGGTAACTCCAAATAGGCCCACTCCAAGACACATTGTAATTAAAATGGCAACATACAAAGAGAGTCCTAATGACATCAAGAGAGAAAGAGCTAATAACATACATGGAAGCTCTGATAAGACTGTCAGCCAATTTCTCAACAGGAACACTACAAGCCAGAAGAGAATGGCAAAAATATTCCAAGCAATGAAAAGCAAAGGCCTACAAACAAGATTACTATACCCAGCAGGGCTCTCATTCAAATGGAAGGTAAAATAAGGAGTTTCCAAGACAAAAGAAAGCTAAAAGAACACATCTATACCAGACCATCATTGAAAGAGATGCTAAAGGGAATGCTTTAAAAAGATGAAGAAAAAGAGAGAAGGGGGAAGACAGGTACAAAGGGGAAAAATTACAATGAATAAATACTTACCAATAATAACCTTAAATATAAACGGATTAAAGGGTTGGAAAAATATTTCAAGCAAATGTATATGAAAAGTGTGAGTAGCAATATTTATGAGACAAAGTTGACTTTGAAACAAAGGTTATGAAAACAGGCAAAGAAGGACATTTCATAACACTTAAAGGAACAATATCAAGAAGATATGCCCATTGTAAACATATGCACCCAGTATAGGAGCACCCAAATATATAAGAAAAATCTTGAAGGATTTCAAGAAGGGTATCAACAACAACACACTCATATTAGGTGATTGTAATACCCCGTTGTCAACAATGAACAGATATTCTAAGCAAAGAAACACCAATGATATTGTGGCATTGAACAACACTCCATATCATATGGACTTAATTGATATACACAGAACTATTTACCCCAGGGAAGCAAACAACACGTTCTTTTCAAATTAACCTGGAGCATTCTCAAAGATAGAACACGTGGTAGGACACAAAACAAGCCTCAACAAATTCAAGAACATTGAAATTACATCAAGCATCTTCTCAAATCACAATGGCTTGAAACCAACCTCAAGGAAAAAAACTGAAAAACATTTAAATTTATGCAGACCTAATAACATTCACTAATAAACATTTTGTACATGCTAAAAGGCTTACTGGTTTGTAATTCTTGACTGCATCAGCAAGGAGAACCAAGGTTTCTCCAGTAACAGTTACAGAATAGCCATGGGGATGTAAAGTATTGGATAGGAAGTGAAGTAGCCAAAGAACTTAAACACATGGCTCATAGACATGAAAGATGGTGTAGGGATTGCCTGATGGAGCAAGGATGGGGAAAAAGAGCAAATATTGGAAAAACTGTAATAGCATAATCAAATATAATTTTAAGGTGGAGACATAGGTAGACATGCTGCATCGCTCTCCACAACTAAGGAGGAATACAACTACCTCAAAACTAGAGACAACCAGAAGTTCCGGAAAATCTAGTTGCATGCAAGTCCAACAAAGATATAAAGAAATACTCAACCAGACAGGCAGGAGTGGTGGAGCCAGGGTGGAGAGGATGAGGTGTGGCAGCAGCCGCAGCAGTGGCTGTAGACAGCTGGTGGAAAGTACAGTAACACTTTTTTTTTTAAAGTAGAAATGGACACCTATAACCAAGATTACTCTACCCAGCAAAGCTATCATTTAGCATGGAAGGGCAAATAAAGTGCTTCCCAGACAACATAAAGCTAAAGGAGTTCATCATCACCAAGCCCTTACTATATGAAATATTAAAGGGACTTATTTAAGAAAAAGAAGATCAAAACTCTGAACATTAAAATGGCAAGAGGGGACCTGAGGAGAACACCGGCCTCCAGGGTGGTGTGAGGGCCAAAAACTACACCACCTCACCACCCAAGGAGAGGGCAGCTCAGAGCCCCATGAAGAAGGGAGACCCAACACTGCACACCAACACCTTTGGACAGGCTCCCATGGACACCACAGCTCAAAACTGCACAAGAGGGGAACTTATGGCTGGGGCAACCAGTGTGCCCTTAGCAGACTGTGAAAACCTCCTTGGAGCTAGAGGAGGAGGGCTAGCCATCACCTTTGCTAACAGTGCTGAAGTCTCCCCTGGGGAGCCAGGCACCTGTCCCAGGCTGTAAAAACATCCTCAAAGAGTTGGACTGGGAGGGTTAGCCATAGCCAGCATACAGACAGAACTGTGGGCTCCCCCATAGAACCAGATGCCTATCCCAGTCACGGGCGCTGAAAATCTCCCCAAAAAGCTGGAGAGGGAGGGCTGGCCATTTCCAGCACACAAAGGGCATGAGCTCCTGTATAGAGCCAGGCGCCCATCAAAGACAGCAGAAACTTCATCAAGGAGCCAGAGGGGGAGGGGCAGCCATCAACACCACAAATAGCACCCTGCAGTACTTTACACAGAACCAGTGAGAGAACGAGGGCCCCAAAAACATAAGCAGTGCTCAAACAAAGCCAGGACTCAGACTACCAGGGGTGTGGCACTCAGGACCAGCCCTGACTGTAACAGCCATAGGCCCTGCCATCCCAAGGCCCTGCCATCCCAAGGCCCTGCAGCCTGACTAGACTGCAGAGACTTGATCAAGGAAAAGAGGGAGACTCAGGAAATGTAACTGCTGCTAATCTCAAGCACCTGAATTACACTGAGAACTACATAAACCATTAATCCCTAAAATACCCTTTTCAAAAGTTACTTCCAACCCTCATAATTAGTGCATTTTAAGTAAATACTGTTTATATCATAGTGTAGCCCAATTCCCATATTTTTACTCCTCCCTTCTCTCAATTCATCTATCAAAGATCCTCCTCCTACTCTTGTTTTAATGTTTATTCACTCTCCTGCTACAACTCATTCCCAGTCCTTAATCTAAGTATTCCTCCCCTCCCCAGCCTCTTAAAACTTTTTTTGTGTGGGTGCACTGCTAGGGGCTACACATTATTTTTTCAACTTATAAACACACTGCTCCTGGCCCCACCTTGACCAATCAGTGCTGATTGAGGGTGGACAGGGAGGTAGATGCAACAATTTTATATACATACACACACACACATATATATGCTTAATATATGTGTGTGTGTGTGTGTGTGTGTGTGTGTGTGTGTATATGCATATATATATTATATATATATGATTAATACTGTTCACTCACACTTGAGGCATTCTGATGTTCCTCCTCCCCATTTTTATATAAGAGATAAGTTGCCTTTCTCTCTTGGATCCCCACTATCTTTGCTACCCCTTTGCACCCTTCAAAATTATCTTTATTTTAGTAAACTTAAGCATTTTACCCCTCTTATAACAAACTTATCATATTTACATCCCTATTAAGACTGGCTCAGTTGCAGCTAAGGGGGTGATTAAAAGTGGGGGTTACTTTGGAGGGCATGCATGGGTATTTAGCTAGATTCATAGGCAGTCAAAAGGGGGATTAAAGGAGAAAGATATTTCTGAAGGTGTGGTTATTTTGCCTGGACTGGTGGTTCTGTTTTAGGAGTAGCTCAAAAACAGTGTATGAGACATGATAGAAGGAGTGTCTCTTAATCAGGCAACTAGAGTGAAAGGAGCAATACATACAACAAATCCAAAGTACAACTAGACAGCCCAAGTTAATGACATAAAGGGCAGCCCAAGAGCAACAAGTGGAGGAAATCTAGGAACTGCAAAACTAAACTCCACAAATCTCCTAACGCAGAAAGGCACTCTACAGAGGCAGGGAATCAAAGCAGATTAATCCAAGACAAAAATGAGCAATAACAGACACCCAAAATTGGGGGCAGGTGGGGGACAGTCTATCACCAAAAGGAAAGGAGGAATCCCCAGAAAGATTACTAAATGAAACACAGGCAAGCAAACTATCAGATATGGAACTCAAAATAATAGTAACAGGCACAGACGGAGGAGCAGGCATGTACACTTCAAAGGATTTTGAAATTAACTAAAAATACAGGTAATTCTCACTGCCAGCCTTGATCTGCATTGGTAGGGTGGTTCAGTCAGTTAGAGCTCCTCCCGCATCCCCCACCCCCAAATGAAAGATAATAATTTCATGCACAGGTCCAGGAAGTAAACAAAGTGCACCTCTACACCACAGAAGGTCACACCACTAAGACAGTAAGTCAAAGCAGACCAATCTAAGAAGCAGAAACAAACAAGAGCCACCTAAAATGGGGGACAAAGAAATAAACCCTCAGCAAATGGAAAGGAGGAATCCCCAGGAAGAGTGCAAAATGAAATAGAGGCAAGCACCCCATCAGACAGGGAATTCAAAATAATGATGATAGAGAAACTTAATGAGCTCATTGAGCTCAAAGAAAACTGCAAACAACTCCAGGTAAGCTACAAGGAACTCACTGAAAACTACGCAAGCATTATAAAAGACAAAAAAAAAAAAAAAAAAAAAAAAAAAAAAAAAAAAAAAAAAAAAAAAAAAAAAAAAACATCAGTAAGAACCAGGAGGAAATGAAGAATGCAATCAAAAGCAGGCGAGAGAAAGCAGAGGCTCAGATTATCAAGCTGGAGGTCAATGTAGAAAAAAAATCTCAGGCAATGCAACAAAATGAAAAAAGACTAAAAATGAATGAAGAGGTTTTAAGAGAGCTGTAGGACAACATGAAACGTAATAACATCTGTATCATAGAGATACCAGAAGGAGAAGAGGAGGAGCAAGGGATGAAAATACTGTTTGAAACAGTAATGACAGAAAACTTCCCTAACTTGAGGAGAAAAAAGGCATGCAAATTCAGGAAGCACAGAGGGTCCCAAGGAAGGTGAACCCAAACAGGCCCACTCAAAGACACATCATCATGAAAATGGCAAATTTCAAAGACAAGGAGAGAATCCTAAAAGCAGCAAGAGAGAAATAGCTAATAACATACAAGGGGCTCCTATAAGGTTATCAGCTGATTTCTCAACAGTAACACAACAAGCAAGAAGGGAATGGCAAAAAATATTTCAAGCAATGAAAAACAAAGGCCTGCAACCAAGAATACTCTACCCAGCAAGGCTGTCATTCAAAATGGAAGGTGAAATAAGGAGTTTCCCAGACAAAAGAAGTCTAAAAAAATAGATCTCCACCAAACCAGCATTGCAAGAGATGCTAAAGGGTCTGCTTTAAGAAGTTGAAGAAATAGACGGATAGGAACACAGGTACAAAGGAAAAAATAGATAATGAATAAGTACCTATCAATAATCATCTTAAAGGTAAATGTATTAAATGTACCAATCAAAGTTGGATAAGAACCAACTTTAACTTATGAATGCTTTAGAATGATCTTGTTATAAATAGATTTTACTAAATAAGGTATAATTTTGTATATTGTATCTGCATTACTGCAGGTTAAGTTTTCTTAGATTGGAAGTATTTCACAATATGGGAAAATCGTGTTCTGATAACTCAGAAAAATTGAATGCAGTTAAGGAAGAAGGAAAAAGTAAGAAAATGTGGATGTATATTACGTAGAAGACATGCTATCTTTCTTATTCACTGTTACAAAATATGTGCTTATTTGTGGGTGTGTAATATATAGATTTTGTTAGCAATTTATGTTTTAAAGGGCAACCAAGTGGTCATGGGTGTGTTATGAAATCAGTCAATCTTTAGGTTAGAAAAGATTCCGAGAATGAAGACCAATTTGAATGGAAGTTGCAAACTACTAAACTATATGATGTGTGTACATAGACAATATATATTCTCATATTAGCATGTAAATTAGATGAGATTCCTTTCAAATAGATTATGGAAATACACATTTCCAGTTATGAAGGCCCCCAAACTGGGGATGTTTGGGAAAAGGAATGAATGCTATAGTAAACTTTATTATTGAAATGTGAACATACCTAATCTCTACCTCAACAGACTCTTAAATAGTTCAGGGGTTAGTTTAGGACCACACAGAAAGTCAACCACAAGTTCAAAAAATAGCTAGAATACCAATATACAAAATTATTTAAATCCTAGGGATTTTTTTTTACCTCAACTTAGTAGACATAATAATTTCTACTCTGGGGACCGGCTGAGCACCGCAAGTGCCATTATTTCTGAAGGCTTCAACTTGTAAAACACATGTAAAGGAAAAACAGAGGGTATTGAAAGAAGACCTACACACAGCCTAAATAAATAAATAAATAAATAAATAAATAAATAAAGCTACTATTTAAGATGGAAAATGCCAAAAAGAATAAGTTGTAGTTCCAGTGGCTTAAAATAAAGTTGAGGTATATTATTTGAGGGGGGAGGATCTGACTCAAAAATCAAATTCCTTTTTTACTATGGGTTTGGCACTGTCTCTAGGACAACTTTCACAAAAGTGAGTTCTGCAATACACCATTTCTGTGATATATTTCACAAAAATAGCATTCCAGAGTAAAATCAGTATTTAAGAAGAAAAACTGCTTAATCTTGCTACAATATATCACAAATACAATCATTTAACTGTAATAATTATGTAAGCTATTGGCACATTTTAAATTTTTTGTAATAACTTTTCAAAGTCCAGTATGTACTTTAAATATGTGTAAAAACTATGTATGTTAATGAATGTATTTTTGTATGTGTTTGATAATATTGCAATTCATATTACTTAAAAAGAGTAATTCTTTAAACAAATGAATTAATGTAGGCATTTTGAAATAACAAAAAGAAAACTGCCTGGCTGGTAGCACAGTGGATTAGGTGCTGGCCTGTGAACCCAAAGGTCGCAGGTTTGATTCCCTAGCCAGGGCACATAATCAGGTTGCAAACCAGGTCTCCAGTCAGGTCTGTGGCTGAAGGCAGATGTACGCAACCATACATTGATGTCTATCTCCCTCTCTGCATCTCTCCCTTCCCCTCTTTCTAAAAATAATGAAATAAAATCTTTAATAATAGTAACAGAGAATCTCAATGAACTCAGCTAGCTCAAAGAAAACTACAAACAACTCCAGGGGAACTACAAAGAACTCCAGGGAAGCTACAAGGAACTTACTGAGAACTACACCAGCATTAAAAAGGACATAGAAACTATCAGTAAGAATGAGGAGGAAATGAAAAATACAAATTCTGAATTGAAGAATACAATAGAAGGAATCAACAGCAGGCTAGAGGAAGCAGAGAATGAGATTAGCGAGCTGGAAAACAATGGAGAAAAATATTCCAAGAAAGTGCAACAGAATGAAAAAAGGCTGAATAAAAATAAAGAAGTTTCAGGAGAGCAGCAGGACAACATGAAACACAATAATATCACAGGGATACCAAAAGGAGAAGAGTAACAAGGAATGGAAAACCTGTTCAAAAAAGTAATGATAGAAAACTTTCCTAACATGATGAGTAAAAATGTTACTCAAGTTCAGGAAGCACAGAGGGTCCCAATGAGGATGAATCCAAACAGACCCACTCCAAGACACATCATAATTAAAATGGCAAATTTCAAAGACAGAATCCTAGAAGATCAAGAGAGAAACAGCAAAGAAAATATAAGGAGGCTCTGATAAGGATATCAAATGATTATTCAACAAAAACAATACAAACCAGAAAAGCATGGCAAACGAATATTCCAAGTAATAGGAAACAAAAGCCTGCAACCAAGAATACTCTACCCAGCAATGCTCTCATTCAAAATAGAAGGAGAAATGAGGAGTTTCACAGAAAAAAAGACTAAAAGAATACACCTCCATCTAATCAGCACTGCAAGAGATGCTAAAAAGCCAGCTTGAAAAAGATGAAGAAACAAAGAGAGACAGAGAGGAATACAGGATCAAAAGACAAAAATGTCAATGAAGAAGTAGCTCTCAATAATAACCTTAAATGTAAATGGATTAAATGCACCAATCAAAAGACATAGGACAGTTGAATGGATAAGAAAACATGACCCCCATACATCCTGTCTTTAGGAGACCCACCTCAGAACAAAGGATCAACACAGATTGAGAGTGAAGGGATGGAAAAATATATATCAAGCAAATGGACATGAAAAAAAGGCTGGAGTAGAAATACTTATTTCAGACAAAATACATTTTACAATGAAGGCCATAAAAAGAGACAAAGAAGGGCATTTCATAATACTTAAGGGAACAATCCATCAAGAAGATATAACTCTGGTAAACATATATGCACCCAACATAGGAGCTCCGAAATACATAAGGAAAATCTTGGAGGACTTCAAGAAGGACATAGACAGCAACACACTGATAGTACAGGATTTTAATATCCCGTTATCAACAATGAACAGATCTTCTAAACAAAAAACACCAAGGATATTGTGGCATTGAACAACACTCTGGAGGAAATGGACCTAACTGATATATACAGAACACTTCACCTCAAAGAAGCAAAATACACATTCTTTTCAAACACACATGGAACATTCTCTAAGATAGACCACATGGGAGGTCACAAGGCAAGACTCCACAAATACAGGAAAACTGAAATCATACCAAGCATCTTCTCAGATCACAATGGCTTGAAACTAGAAACCAACCTGATATGAAAAAACCGAAAACACTCTTAACTCATGGAGACTGAATAACATGCTTTTAAGTAATGAATGTGTATACAATGAGATCAAAGATGAAATCAAAAAGTTTCTGGAAACGAATGACAGTGAATACACAACAGCCCAAAACCTATGGGACATAGCAAAGGCAGTCCTCAGAGGGAAATTCATAACAATACAGGCCTACCTAAAAAGGATAGAAGAAACTTCTACAAACAACCCAACCATAAAGCTCCAAGAAGTAGAACAGCAACAACAAACATAGCCTGGAGCAAGTAGAATGAAGGAAATCATCTACATCAGAGCAGAATTAAATAACTTAGAGACTAAAACTACAGTTAAAAGAATCAATAAGTCCAGGAGCTGGTTCTTGGAAAAAATAAACAAAAATTGACAAGCTTTTAACCAGACAAACAAGAAAAAGAGAGGAAAGGACCCAAATAAACTGAGTCAGAAACAACAGTGGAGAAATCTTCTCCACTTCTTACAGGACTGTAAGAAATTACTACAGACAACTATATGACTAGAAATATGGCAACCTGGGTGAAATGGACACATTTCTGGAAATGTATAATCTACCAAAACTGATTCCAGAAGAAGCAGAAATCCCGAGTAGACTGATAACAACTAGTGAAATTGAAGAAGTAATCCAAAATTTCCCAAAGCACAAGAGCCCTGGACCAGTTGGCTACACTGGTGAATTCCACCAAACAGAGAAGAACTAACTCCTATCCTTCTCAAACTATTTCAGAAAATCCAACAAGAGGGAAGACTCCCAAATTCTTTCTATGAGGCCAATACTATTCTAATCCCCAAACCAGGACAAGACACAACTAAGAAAGAAAGCTACAGACCAATATCTCTGATGAACATAGATGCTAAGATTCTTAACAAAATATTGGCCAACCAGATTCAGCAGTACATTACAAAGATCATACACCATGATTGAGTGGGTTTCATCCTAGGGATGCAAGGATGGTACAACATTCACAAATCAATAAGTGTAATACACCACATCAACAAAATGAAAGACAAAAACCATATGATTATATCAATAGATGCTAAAAACGCATTTGATAAAGTACAGCAACTATTTACGATAAAAACACCCAGCAAAATGGGAATTGAGGGAGCATATCTCAACATCATCAAGGCCATCTATGAGAAACCTGAAGCCAACATCATACTCAATGGGCAAAAGCTAAAAGCTTTCCCCCTAAGATCAGGAACAAGTCAAGGCTGTCCATTTTCTCCACTTCTGTTCTACATTGTTTTTGGAAGTTCTAGCCCTAGCTATTAGAGAAGAAAAAGGAATCGAAAGTATCCAAATTGGAAAGGAGGAATTCAAACTGTCATTATTTGCAGATGACATGAATAGTATACATACAAAACCCAATAGACTCCACCAAAAACTCACTTGACCTAATAAGCAAATATAGCAAAATAGCTGGACATAAAGTCAATATTCAGAAATCAAAAGCATTTTTGCATACCAATAATGAAACATCAGAGATAGAAGCTAGAAAACAAATCCCATTTACCTTAGCAGCAAGAAAAATAAGCTACTTCCCTGGCTGGTGGCACAGTGGATAAGAAGCCAGCCTGCAGACCCAAAGGTCGCTGGTTCGATACCCAGCCAGGGCACATAATCAGGTTGCAGGCCAGGTCTCCAGCCAGATCTGTAGCTGGAGGCAGGTGAAAGGCAATCATTCATTAATGTCTCTCCCTCTCTGTCTCTCTCCTTTCCCCTCTCTCTAATAATAATAAATAAAATATTTTTAAAAAGAAAAGAAAAAAAAAAGAGAAAGTACTTAATAATAAACTTAACCAAGGAAGTAAAGGGCTTGTACTCAAAAAACTATGGAACACTGAAGAAAGAAATTAAGGAAGATACAAATAATTGTAAGCTTATATCACGTTCATGGTTGGGGAGATTTAAGATTATTAAAAAGATTATTACCACCCTGGCTGGTAGCACAGTGGGTAAGGCGTCGGCCTGCAAACCCAAAGGTCGCAGGTTCAATTCCCCAGCCAGGGGACACCATACATTGATGTCTCCCTCTCTGCCTCTCTCCCTTCCCCTCTTTCTAAAAATAATTAAATAAAATCTTTTTTAAAAATAAAATAAAATAATGTGCATACTACCCAAAGTCATCTACAGATTCAATGCAGTCCCTATTAAAAGTATCAACATCACATTTCACAGATTAGAACAAACACTTAAATAATTCATATGGAGTAAAAAAAAAATACCCTGAATAGAAGAACAAAGAACAAAGGATAGAAGAAGAACAAAGCAGCAGGAATCACAACACCAGATATCAAGCTATATTACAAACCCATAGTAACTAAAACAGTCTGGTACTGGCACAAGAACAGACAAACAGATCAACGGAACAGAATAGAGAGTCCAGAAATAAACCCAGGACTCTACAGGCAAGTAATATTTGACAAAAGGGGAAGGAACATAAAATGGAATGCAAATAGCCTCTTCAACAAGTGGTGTTGGGAGAACTGGGGAGGTACTTGCAAAAAAAATTAAACTGAACCACCAACTTACACCATACACCAGAGTAAACTCAAGATGGATAAAAGGCTTAAACATAAGCAGAGCCACCATAAAAGCCCTAGAGGAAAAGATAGGCAAAAATTTTCAGATATCCCACACTGCAAAATTTTCACCAAAAGATCTCTCAAGACAAGGGAAAT
The DNA here is from genome assembly GCA_004026585.1 of Noctilio leporinus. Classification (NCBI taxonomy): domain Eukaryota; kingdom Metazoa; phylum Chordata; class Mammalia; order Chiroptera; family Noctilionidae; genus Noctilio; species Noctilio leporinus. The sequence goes on from PVIW01010232.1 coordinate 41,181, forward strand.
AAATGAACAAATAAACAAACAGAACTGCTTCAAACTGAAAAGTTTTTGCCCAAAGGAAACATAAAATAAAAGGGTAACCAACCATATGGGGAAAACATATTTGCCAATGATACCTCAGACAAGGGTTTGATCTTCAAAATACATAAAAAGCTAATATGACTCAACACCAGGGAGACAAACAATCCAATTTAAAAAATTGGCAAAGGACCTAAACAGACACTTCTCCAACGAAGACATACAAAGGACCCACAGGCACATGAAAGAATGCTCAACATCACTAGCCATCAGAGAGATGCAAATTAAAACTACAACAAGATACCACCTCACTCCCGTCAGAATGGCCATCTTCAACAAATCAACAAACAGCAAATGTAGGTGAGGATTTGGAGAAAAGGTAACTCTGGTGCATTGCTGGTGGGAATGCAGACTGGTGCAGCCACTGTGGAAGACAGTATGGAATTTCCTCAAAAAACTAAGAATAGAGCTGCCTTATGACCCAGTGATTCAATTGCTAGGATTATACCCAAAGAATCCTTAAACACCAATTCAGAAGAACCTATGCAAACCTATGTTCATAGCAGCACTATTTACAATAGCCAGATGTTGCAAACAACCTAACTACCCTTCAGTGGGTGAATGGGTCAAAATACTTTGGTAAATCTACACAACAGAGTTCTATGCAGCAGAAAGAGAGAACTCTTACCATTTGCGATAGCATGGATAGAACTGAAAAGTATCCTGCTTAGTGAGATAAGCCTGACAGCAAAAATTAAATACCACATGTTCTAACTTAATACAGAAGACTAATGAACAAACAAACAAGCAAACAAAACAACTAGAGACATGAATACAAGGAAAATACTTTCAGTATGCAGAGGGGAGGGGTTGTGGGGTGGGGCAGAAGGAGGGAAAGAAGGGGAACAGTTTAGCCAAGGAACTAGCATGGATGACCCATGGACCCAAACAACATGTGAGATTGACTGTGGGGTGAGGGTTAAGGAGGGTGGGGAAGGGGAGAACAAAGTGGGATAAATGAAATGAATATAATATAAGAACAATTAAATTTTTAAAAAAGAGAAAAGGTATTGCATTAGCATTCTCTGTATCAGATCTTAAGGATATTTTGAACTATGTGTCTTAAAATGATTTTAATGTAAAAATAAGTTATTTTCATTATGTACATATAAAACATGTTTGATTTGAAAAGTATCAATACGAAAATTTCTAAACTGTAAGTTTAAATATACTTTTTTCTCTGCAACAAAATGCAATACATTGCTATACTATTTTTAAATACACATAATCTTTCACCATGTTTTCTACAAAAAGAATTTAAAGTTTAATCTATTTGTAATTTTACTTATAAATAACTCAACAATAAAAGCTGTCAGGTTTGAGTTAAAGAAGTAAAGAAAAAGAGAGAGAGGACCCAAATAAACAAAACCAGAAACAATAGAGGAGAAATCACAACTGATACCACAGAAATACAAAGGATTGTAAGACATTACTACAGATAATTATATGACAAGAAATTTGACAACCTGGGTGAAATGGACAACTTTCTGAAATGTATAATCTACCAAAACTTAATCCAGAAGAAGCAGAAAGCCTGAATAAACCAATAACAACTAGTTAAATTGAAACAGTTACCAAAAAACTCCTGGACACAAAAGCCCTGGACTAGATGGCAAATTTTACAAAATATTTAGGAAAAATAATTCTTATCCTTCTCAACCTATTCCAAAAATTCCAAGAAGAGGGAAGGTTCCCAAACTCTTTCTATAAGGCCAATATTATTCTAATCCCAATACCAGGTCAAGACACAACAAAGGAAAAAAAACGATAGGTCAGTGTCTCTGATAAATATAGATGCTAAAATTCTCAACAAAATATTGGCAAACCAGATCCAGCAATACCTTAAAAAGATCACACACCATGATCAAGTGAGATTCATCCCATGGATGTAGGGATGATACAACATTCACAAATCAACAAATACACCACATAAACAAAATGAAAGATAAAAACTATATGATTGTATCAATAGATGCTGAAAATACATTTAATAAAGTACAGGAACCATTTATGTTAAAAATGCTCTGCAAAATGGTAATGGAAGGAGCATACCTCAATATAATAAAGGCCATATATGAGAATCCTGCAGCAAATATCATGTTCAATGTGGGCAAAAACTAAAAGCTCTCCCTCTAAGGTCAGGACAAGTCAAGGTGGCCCATTCTCTCCACTTCTGTTCAACATTGTTCTGGAAGTTCTAGCTAGAGTGATTAGACAAGAAAAAGGAATCAAAGGCATCCAAATTAGAAGGGAGGAAGTAAATGTGTCATTATTTGCAGATGACATGATAGTGTACATACAAAACCATATAGAGTTCACCAAAAACCTACTTGACCCAATTAGCAAGTTTAGCAAAATAGCTGCCTATAAAGTCAATATTCAGAAATCAAAGGCATTTTTGTATGCCAACAATGAAATGTTAGAGATAGAAGCTACAAAACAAGCCCCACTTACCAAAGCAACAAGATAAATAAAATACTTATGAATAAATTTAAACAAGTAGGTAAAAGACTTGTACTCAGAAAACTACAGAACACTGAAGAAAGACATTAAGGAAGATACAAATGGAAGTATATACCATGCTCCTGTATGGGAAAAATTAACATCATTAAATTTTCCATACAACCCAAAGCAATATATAGACTCAACAATCCCAATGAAAATACTAAAGACATATTTCACATATCTAGGAAAAATACTTGAAAAATTTATGTGGAGCCAAAAATGACCAGAATAGCCACAGTAATCTGGACAAAGAACAACAAAGTAGGAGGAATCACAATACTCAATATCAAATTATACCACAAGGCCACTGTAATCAAAACAGTCTGATACTGGCATAAGAATAGACATATAGATTAGTGAAGCAGAATAGAGAGCCCAGAAATAAACCCAGAACTCTAAGGTCAATTAATATTCGACAAATGATGAAGGAACATAAAATGGAATGAATATAGCCTCTTCAACAAGTGGTGTTGAGAAAGCTGAATAGGGTCATGTAAAAAAAATAAAACTAGACCACCAACTTACACCATACACCAGAACAAACTCAAGATGGACTTCAGCATAAGCTGTGACACCATGAAAGTCCTGGAGGAAAACACAGGCAGTAAAATTTCAGATATCCCATGCAGTAATATTTTCAATGATACTTCTTCAATGGCAAAGGAAATAAAGGAACAAATGGGACTACATCAAACTGAAAAGTTTCCGCTCAAAGAAAACATCAGCAAAATTAAAAGGAAACCAACTGTATGGGATAACATATTTGCCAATGATACCTCAGACAAGGGTTTGATCTCCAAGATATATAAAGAACTTACATGACTCAGCACCAAGGAGATAGGCAACTAAATTAAAAAATGGAAAAATCACCCTGGGTGGTGTGGCTCTCTGGATAGGCACTCACCTGTGAACCCAGTCACTGGTTTGATTCCCAGCCAGGGCACCTAACCAGGTTGCAAGCCAGGTCCTTAGCTGGAGGCAGGTGAAAGGCAACCATACATTGATGCTTCTCGCCCTTTCTTCCTCCCTCCCTGCCTTTCTCTTTGAAAATAACTAATAAAATCTTTTTAAAAAATGGAAAAAGACCTGAACAGACACTTCTCCAAGGAAGACATACAAAGAGCCCATAGGCATATGAAAGAATGCTCAACATCATTAGCTATCAGAGAGATGCAAATTAAAACCACAATGAGCCCTGGCTGGTAGCACAGTGGTTAAGGCGCTGGCCTGCGAACCCAAGGTCGCAGGTTCGATTCCCCAGCCAGGGCACATAACCAGGTTGCAAGCCAGGTCTCCAGTCAGGTCTGTGGCTGGAGGCAGGTGAAACACAACCATACATTGATGTCTCTCTCCCTCTCTGCCTCTCTCCCTTCCCCTCTTTCTAAAAATAATGAAATAAAATCTTTAAAAATAAATTAATAAATAAATAAAACCGCAATGAGATACCACTTCACACCTGTCAGAATGGCCATCACCAACAAATCAATAAACAAGTGCAGGCAAGGATTTGGAGAAAAGGGAACGCTGGTGCACTGCTGGTGGCAATGCAGACTGGTGCATCCACTATGGAAAATGGTATGGAATTTTCTAAAAAAACTAAGAATAGAGCTGCCTTATGACCCAGTGATTTGACTGCTAGGATTATACCCAAAGAATTCTGAGACACCAATTCAGGTGAACCTATGCATTCCTATGATCATAGCAGCACCATTTACAATAGCCAAGGGCTGGAAACACCCTAAATGCTCATCAGTGGATGAATGGATCAAAATACTCTGGTACATTTAGACAATGGAATACTACACAGCAGAAAGAAGGAAAAAACTCCTACTTTTTGCAACAACATTGATGGAATTGGAGAATATTATGCTAGTGAAATAAGCCAGTCAGTGAAAGACAAATACTATATGATCTCACTCCATACAGGAGACTAATGCACAAACCAACAAGCAAAACAGAAACAGTGCCATGGAAACAAGAAATAGACCTACTTTGGGGGGAA
>PVIW01010233.1:0-45753 GCA_004026585.1 Noctilio leporinus
CAGCTCCGCCTTTCAGCCCTCTCGCCGCCCCGGCCGGTGCACTTCCCGCTCCCCCGCTCCGGCTTCCCGCAGGACTCTTCTCCTCCGCCTCTAGCCCCGCGCGCCGCGAAACCTCCTCTCCCTGTTGCCGGGGTGAGTCTCTCACACAGTCCCTCCCCTGCAAGAGTTCAATTCCGCGTTCCCTACGGCGTTCGCCCTCACCGCCCGCACTTCACTGCTGAGACTTCCAGTCGCCAGGGAGCCTGAAACTGGCCCCGGTCAAACGCGCCCCTCTGGGCAGAGCCGCCCCTGCCCAGAGCCGACCTCGGCCCGCCGGCCGGTCGGTCGGGAATGCCTCACCTACTGTCCCGCTGGCCTCCTCTGCCTCTGGGCTCTGCTCCCCTGTGTCCAGATGCTGCCCGTTCCAATCCCCAGGGTCCTGAAGACGTCTCACGCTCCTTATCCTGTCCTCTAGCTGCTTTGGTACTCGAGACACCATCAGCACTGCTCTCTACTCTGTCGCCATCTTCCCTCCTCTCCTTATTTTAAATTCTTGATCACAGCCTTTGATGTAGTGGATACAGTAAATAGTCCTGACCACTGACAAAATTTTGTGTAGCACTATAAGTCTTTTCATCACTATCCTATGGGTAAAGCCCCTTCTGTTTTCTTGGTGGGCAAAGGACAAAGGCTAGGCTATTGAGCCTCATACCCACCCCTCATTTCCAAACTGCAGAGTGGGAGATTTTGACTTTCTCCCACTCTGTAACAGCCTCACAAGGAGAAAGTTCCAGACTCAGAGTTGCAAGATGGTGGTAGAGTAGGAGGATATGCGCATCCTCCCAGAACCAAACTTAAAAAAAAAAAAAAAAAAAAAAAAAAATAGGAGAGGCTTAAACACCTGAAATAAACCAGACTATCCAAAAAGGAGACTTTTAACTAAGGATGAAAAAAACACCGTGAGGAAGGGTGAGGTCATTAAAGGGACCAACCTATTCACGAGGGAGGTAGACTGAGGCAAAGGCGCAGCTGCAGAAGCTTCCTCTTGAAAGGATAGAAGCTAGGACCACAAACCAGGCTCCCAAGCATACAGCATCAGTGCTAACAGCAGACCACATAGCAGCCAGCAGTGAAAGGCTATGAGATTTGTTTTTGCTTGTAAGAGACAAGACCCACTAGGGACAAAACCACTATTTTTTCTTTTTCCTTGTTTTGTTAGCAACCATTCACCTCGGGATGAAGTGAAAGGAGGGCAGAGTGGACTAGAGTCATGTAAGGAGAGTCTGCAGTGAGGAGAGATAAGTGGGAGCAGCCGTAGGGTTTTATTCCACAGTAGCAGGTGCTTGAGAAGAGGAAGCACCTTCTAGGGGAAAAGCAAATACCTTATCCAGTTGGATACCATCCCCCCCAACCTCTAGAATCCTGCTTATCTGTCTCTACATCTTTTCTTTCCTTCTTCCTTCCTTTCTTCCTTCCTTCTTTCCTTCCTTTCTTTCATTTCTTTCTTTCTTCTTTCTTTCCTTCCTTCTTTTTTTATTGGTTTAGTTATATGTTTTGTCTTGTTTTGCCTGGATTTTTTTTCTTCTATTTTCTTTTTTATTTTCTCTCATCCTGCATCTCAAACCCTGCTGAGGAGACTGCAATATACACAGACTCAGTGAGTGTTTGTTAGAAATATTAACTCCTCAAAAATCATTGATTATTTTTTATTTATCTAAGAATACAATCATATGCAAACTTTAACCTAAAGTTGTTAATTAGGAAATTAAGTTTACTTTTATAATTTATATACTAATATCTTAGCTTTTTTAAAATATAAAGTGACACAGGGATTTCCACCAATTCCTTTATTCTCTGTCATTCCCACCACTCACATTACAAACTCACTAAATTTAAACTACAGTTGACTTCTGCCTACTTATTACAATTGGATATGTATTCTTTACCATAAGGCTCATACAACTTTCTTTTCTGCTGTCTAGTTAAACTGCCTGTATCTATCACCTAATTCCAAAGAGCTATGGGGATATCTGACTGAATCCTCAAAGTACTTCAAAAATCTCCAGGGCCCACTGAAATGTCCTATTAAGTTAGGTTAGGACTGATACACATTTAAGAAACTTGCAAACTAAACAAATGGCCATTGAAGGCCATCTGCATTAAAACTTTAGATGATTCTAACTTGGTTTATAATTTGCCAGCTCTCTTGTGACTTTTCAGAGCCAAATAAAATTTCTGTTGTACTTCAGCAAAATATTCTTCCTCTTTAGAACTTAACAGATGTCTTGGTTCCATAATAACTTTATTCCAGTTCCCTGACCTGCCATCAGTTTTGGACCAGCTTATACAAAACTCCATTTTACAGATAGGAAAACTCAGGCTTAGAAAAATGAATAATTTTTTTAAGGTCACAAACCTAATAAGTGGCAGAGCTGAGATTTCACCCACAAAACTTTGTTTCCAGGGCCTATCTATGACACCAATCTGCAATAGTGACTCTATTGGCATAAAAATATTCGGCAAAAATAAGAAAGAAGGCTAGTACTCTAACATACCACCAAGTGAGAGATTTAATAAAGATGAAAGTCCTGTGATGAAATCGACAGAGTAGGCAGGTAGACAGACTTGAGCAAAACAGGAATGATAGGTCACATAGAGCATGTCACAAAGCTGAAAGTCTCAGGTGCCAGGCAATGTGTAAAACTAAATAAAATAGTTATTATGGGCTAGAGCTTTGCCCCCAGAGTGACATTTTCTTTCCCTAGCATGTCATAAGCATTGTAGCTTTGACAACTCCTTGAGTCAAATCAAAACCAATTGTGGGTAACAGGCAAAATAACAAACCCAGAAAATAGCCTTATATGGGAAGCTACTCCCAAACAAGAGAGAAGATGATGGGATAAATCCTGATAGGCCAGCCTAAGAAGGAAGTAATTGGTTTACTTTGGGCTAAAAGGAACCTTTGCTAACCACCCTGAGGCAACTTTCTGAGCAGTCCACTTTAATCTTCTCAAGTGTACTTTTGTTTTCCATGCTAATAAACTTCATGCCAGAGTTCTTGGCTCTGAATTCCTTCTTTGTGGAAGTCAAGAATAGAGATGGTGACAGGGTAGCTGGCAGCATTGAGTGCTTATTCCTGTATCTGAGTAGCTAAAGGATTGGGCACTGAATGAATATAGGTGAAAGTTGTAGGGAGGTGGTGCAGGAAGCCACGAGATTCTTGGAATGACTGCTTGAGAGGTCATAGATCTGGGATAGTTGGTGCAACCCAATGCTAGACTGCAAGCAGATGGTGGCCCACAGGTTCTGAACAAGGTCACAGGGGCAGCCTGGCCCAGACCAGCTCTGCTGGACACACCATTTAGGGGCTGCTTTGGGCAGCTTTGGAATAGCTTGTTAACCAGGTGGTGATTGGCAGGGAGCAGAGAAACTCAGGTGCAAGTGCCGGAAGATGGGAGAATAGTATTCCTGCTGCAGTGTGAGTTTGGAAGAAACAATTGTAGTGTGACAACTGGACTGTTCCTGATTGTGGAAAACTGTGACTTTTGGTACAAGGCCTGTAGTACAGAACAAAGGAGTGGCAGAAGCTCAGGATGTGTCCACATTGGTGTGAGGACACAGCAGCTCTTCAGAGACACGGCAGTAATGAGATGAAACTTTTTGGAAGAATGTGCAGGGTCCCATTAGCACCCACTTGCCCTGGGACCAGGCTTGAGGGGCTCTGGACAGGTCCCCAGAGCCAATTCATCCCCCTAGGCTACATAGCCATTTGTCATTCCAATCACTCTGCCCAGGATTTGCTTGTCCCTACCCCAAGGGGCTAGAACCTGACTGCAGATTACAGAGAGATTTGATTAAAAAAAGAGACAGACACAAGAAATTGATCTCTGTTAATCTCAAACACCTAAATTACACAGCAATCTTCTACATGAATTATTAATCGCCAACATATCCTTTTTAATAGCCATTTCTTGTCCTGGTAATTAGTGCATTTAAATAGTTTTTATATTATAGTATATCTCAAATCCAATATTTTACACCTTCCTTCTCTCACTTCATTTAACCACCTGATTTTCTCTTCTTACTTTTGTTTTAAATTGTTTTCTCTCTTGCTATGACTCATTCCCATTCCCTACTCTAAGTATTTCTTCCCTCTCCAGCTTCTCAAAACCATTTTTCGTTGTCATTAGTCACAACACATTCATTTTTCTGTTCATAAAATACACATGTTCTTGCTCTACCTTGACCAATAAGTGCTCATTGGTGATAGGGTGATAGGGAGGTAGCTGCAATGTCTTTGCAAACTTATTTATGAATCTTCACTATTCTGGTATTTCAAATCTCAAAGCTTAGCATCCCCTGTTCTTGTTTCACTTCTATCTTACACCAGCTTTTTCCTTTTTTTATTTCCAAATTGAGTCTTTTCCTTTCCTAAACTGGACCTAACACCTCACTCTTAGTATTCCTCCTCTCTGTATCAGTTAAAAATCACTTCCATTTCCTCCAGACATCTTGTAATCTCTTTTTCTCTTTTTCACCTCTCACTTTCATCCCACCTATAGTAATTATAGCTCATACATTGTTGATAGTGCTGTAATTAAACTCATCCAATAATTTGTTTTATTTTTATTTTCTTTTTATTTTTTCTAATTGAGCTTTCTTATTTTAGTTTTTATGTATGTATGTATGTTTTCTCACACAGTATCTATATATAGCTATATAAACGTATGCATATATGTGTATGTGTGTATATATATATATATGCACATATAAGTATATATATATAACTTCTGCTTAGGCTTACTAATGTACACTTGCCTTTTCTTGCTGGGTTCTGATCCTTCCACTCCATTTTTATATAAGAGATAAATCTTGCTTTCTTGATCTCAACACCCTGCTACTTTGCACTACTATCATTGGTCCTTCTTCACACCTCTCAAAAATTATTTATAATTCAATCAACTCTGTTGTTTTTCCTCTGTAATAATAGTCTTAGTCTATTTATATCCTTATTAATACTGGCTCATTTGCAGCTGAGAGTATGATTAAGATCTGGGGTTATCTTTGAGGGTAGGAGTATTTGGCTAGGCTCATTGGCAGTTGGAAGTGTGATTGAGAGTGTAGGATATCTTTGAAGGTGTGGTTATTTTGACTGGACTAGCAGTTCTATTTTAGTAGCAGCTCAATAAAAATATATGAGATGTGGTAGAAAGAGTGACTCCCCATTAGCTAGACAGAGAGAATGAATGAACAATGAGCATTCAGCCAAATCCAAATTACAACCAGAAATCCCAAATAAACAGCATAAAGAGCATCTCAAGAGCAGCAAGCTCAGGAAATCTAGGAGACTGCACCACTGAATCCCGCAGGACTCCAACCATAGAAGTGCATGCCACAAGACAAGGAATCAAAGCAGATTAACCTTAAAAAGCAGAAGCAAATAAGAAGAGATAGCTAAAATGGGAAGGAAAATAAACTATCTCATCAAAAGGAAAAAAGGAATCACCAGAAAGACTGCTGAATGAAATAGAGGTAAGCACACTATCAGACATGGAATTCAAAACAACGGTAATAAGCAAGCTCAAAGAAAACTACAAATAGCCCCAGAAAAGTTACAAGGAACTTACCAAGAACAACATCAGCATTAAAAAGGACATAGAAACTATCATAAGAGCCAGGAGGAAATAAAGAATACAATTTCTGAATTGAAGAATGCAGTAGAAGAAATCAAAAGCAGGCTAGAGGATGCAAAGGATCTAATCAGCAAGCTGGAGGACAATGTAAAAAAAAAAACTGAGACAATGCAACAAAATGAAAATAGACTGAAAAAGAATGAAGAGTTATTAAGAGAGCTGCAGGACAACATGAAATGTAATAATATCCATATCATAGGGATACCAGAAAGAGAAGAAGAGGAGCAAGGGATATAAAACATGTTTGAAAAGTTATGACAGAAAACTTCCCAAACTTGATGAGAAGAAAAGTGATGCAAGTCCAGAATGAAGATGAAACCAAAGAGACTCACACCAAAACACATTATAATTAAAATGCCATCATTCAAAGATAATGAGAGAATCCTAAAGTCAGCAAGAGAAAAACAGCTAATAGCATGCAAGGGAGCTCCAATAAGGCTATCAGCTGATTTCTCAACAGAAAGACTATAAGCAAGAAGAGAATGGCAAAATGTGTTCCAAACAATGAAAAGCAAAAGCCTACAACCAAGACTAAACTACCCAGCAAGGCTCTCACTCAAAATGGAAAGTGAAATAAGGAGTTTATGAGACAAAAGAAGGCTAAAAGAATACATCACCACCAAAACAGCATTGCAAGAGATGCTAAAGGGAATGCTATAAGAAGAAAGAGAGAGAGAGGAACACAGGTACAAAGGAAAAAAATCGCAATGAATAAGTACTTATCAATAATAATGATAAATGTAAATAGATTAAATGCTCCAATCAAAAGACATAGGGTAACTGAATTAATTAAAAAAAAATTGAAAGTGAAAGAATGGAAAAATATCTTTTAAGCAAATGGACACACATCCACACACACACACACACACACACAAAGCTAGAGTAGCAATACTTTTATCAGAAACAATAGCCCTGGCTGGTGGCACAGTGGATAAGGCACCAGTCTGCAAACACAAAGGTAGCTGGTTTGATTCCCAGCCAGGGCACATAACCAGGTTGCAAGCCAGGTCCGTAGCTGGAGGCAGGTGAAAGGCAATCATACATTGAGGTCTCTCTCCCTCTCTGCCTTTCTCCCTTCCCCTCTCTTTAAAATCAATACATTCTTTAAAAAAAAGAAAGAATAGATTTCACAACAAAGGCCATAAAAAGACAAAGAAGGGCATTTCATAGTACTTAAGGGAATGATGCATCAAGAAGATATAACCATTGTAAATATATATGTAACCAGTATAGGAACACCCAAATATATTTTTAAGATTTTGGAGGACTACTAGAAGGATAGCACCACACACATAGTAGGGGATTTCAGCACCAGATATCAACAACGGACAGATCTTTCAAGAAAATAAACACCAAAGATATTACGGCATTGAACAATACTCTAGATCAAATGGACTTAACTGATTATTATATATATATATGTATATATATGTATATATATATATATATATATATAATATATGTGTGTGTGTGTGTGTGTGTGTGTATAAAACTTTTCACCCCAAGGAAGCAAAATACACTTTCTTTTTAAATGCACATGGAACATTCTCAAAGATAAACCACATGATGGGACACAAAACAAGCCTCCATATTCAATATTCAAGAAAATGGAAATTATGGCAAGCATCTTCTCAGATAACAATGGCTTGAAACTAGAAACCAATGTCAAAGAAAAAAACAAAATTCATGGACACTGAATAACATGCTATTATGTAATGAATTGATTAACAATGAGATCAAGGAAGAAATAAAAACTTTCTGGAAATAATGAAAATAAACACACAATAACCCAAAACCTATGATGCAAAGCAAAGGCAGTCCTCAGAGGGAAGTTCATAGCAATACAGGCCTACCTTAAAAGGTTAGAAAAAGTTCACGTAAACAACCTAACCATAAAGCTACAAGAACTAAAGGAACAACAACAAACAAAGCCCAGAGCAAGTGGAAGGAAGGAAATAATAAAGATCAGAGCAGAACTGAATGACATAGAGACTAAAAGAACAATTCAAAAAATCAATAAATCCAGAAGCTGATTCTTTGAAAAGATAAATAAAATTGGCAAGCTTTTAACCAGACTCATCAAAAAGAGAGAAAGAGAGGACCCTCCCCGCAAAAAACCCCATGAAAACAAAATCAGTAATGACATAGGAGAAATCACAACTGATACCACAGAAATACAAAGGATTGTGAGAAATTACTATGAACAGCTACATGGCAAAAAAAAAAAAAAAAAAAAAATCTGACAAACTGAGTGAAATGGACAAATTTCTGGAAACATATAACCTTCCAAACCTGAATCAAGAAGCAGAAAGCCTGAATATGCCATTAACAATGGTGAAATTGAAGCAGAAATCAAAAAATTCCCAGTACACAAAAGCCCCAAACATGAGGTTACACAAGCAAATTTTACCAAACATTTAGGGAAGAATTCCTGTCCTTCTCAACTTTTCCCAAAAATCCAACAAGAGGGAAGACTCCCAAACTCCTTCTCTGAGGTCAGTATTATTTGAATTCCCAAACCTAGTCAAGACACAGCAAAGAAAGAAAACTACCAAAAAAAAAAAAAAAACTAGTATGGAAGAACTATGGACATGGACAACAAGTGGGATTGACTTTGTGGGGAAGTGGGAGGGTAGGGAGTAATAAGGGGATGGATGTAATACAACAACAATAAAATTAAATTTAAAATAAAAGAAAGAAAGAAAACTGCAGGCCAATATCACTGATGAACATAGATGTTAAAATCCTCAAAAAAAATATTGGCAAACTGGATCCAACAATACATTAAAAAGATCATACACCGTGATCAAGTGGGATTCATCCCATGGATGCAAGGGTGATACAATATTTGCAAATCAATGAACATAGTACACCACATAAAATGAAAGACAAAAACCATATGATCATATCAATAGATGTTGAAAAAGCATTTGATAAAGTACAGCACTCATTTATAATAAACATGCTCAGCAAAGTGGGAATAGAAGGAGCATATCCAACATAATAAAGGTCACATACCTATAGCCAACATCATACTTAGTGGGCAAAAGCTAAAAGCCTTTCCCTTAAGATCAGGAACAAGAAAGAATGTCCACTCTCTCCACTTCTATTCAACATAGTTTTAGAAGTTCTAGCAATAGCAATCAAACAAGAAAAAGGAGTTGAAGAAATACAAGTGAAAAAAGAGAAAGTAAAACTGTTGTTATTTGCAGATGATGTGATAGTGCACATAGAAAACCTTATAGACTCCACCAAAAAAAATGACTCAACCTAATAAGTGAATTTGGCAAAATATCTGGATACAAAGTCAATATCCAGAAATTGGAGGCATTTTTGTACAACAACAATGAAACATCAGAGAAAGAAACTAAAGAACAAATCCCATTTACTATAGCAACAAGAAAATTAATTACCTAGGAAAACACTTAACCATGGAGGTAAAATATGTATTCTCAGAAAACTACAGAACACTGAAGAAAGAAATCAAGGAAGATACAAATAAATGGAAGCATATACCATGTTCATGAATGGGAAGAATTAACATAATTAAAATGGACATACAACCCAAAGCAACTTATAGATATGATTCAATCCCTATTAAAATACCAAATACATATTTCACAGATTGAGAACATATACTTTAAAAATCTATATGGAGCCAGAAATCCTAAATATCCACAGCAATCTTGATAAAAAAGAACAAAGTAGGAGGAATTACAATACCGGATATCAAACTGTATTACAAAGCCATTATAATCAAAACCATCTGTACTGGCAAAAAAACAGACATATAGATCAATGGAACAGAATAGAGCCCAGAAGTAAACTTAGGTCTCTATGGTCAACTAATTTTTGACAAAGGGGGAAGAAATATAAAATGAAGTGACAATAGCCTCTTCAACAAGTGGTGTTGGGAGAGCTGGACAGGGATATGCAAAAAAATGAAAATAGACTACCAACCTACACCATACACCAAAGTAAACTCAAGATGGATAAAAGACTTAAATATAAGCTGTGCCACCTTAAAAGTCCTAGAGGAAAGCATAGGCAGAACTATTTCAGATATCCCATGCAGCCATATTTTCACCAATATTTCTCCAAGGTCAAGGGAAATAAAGCAACAATTAAACAAGTGAAACTACATCAAAATAATAATATTTTGTTCAGATAAAGAAAACATCAGCAAAGTAAAAAAAGAAACATCAATATGGGAAAACATATTTGCCAGTAATACCAAACAAGGGTTTGATCTCCAACACACATAAAGAACTTATACACCTCAATGCCTGGGAGGCAGACAAGCCAATTAAAAATGGACAAAGGACCTCAAAAGACGCTTCTCTGAGGAGGACATATAAAGGGCTCATAGGCATATGAAAGAATGCTCAACATCACTAGCCATCAGAGAGATGCAAATTAAAACCATAATGAGATACCACCTCACACCTGTCAGAATAGCCATCATTAACAAGTCAACAAACAACAAGTGCTGGCGAGGATGTGGGGAAAGGGAACATTAGTGCACTGCTGGTGGGAATACAGACTGGCACAGTCACTATGACAAACAGTATGGAATTTCCTTAAGAATCTAAAAGTGGAACTGCCTTTTGACCCAGCAATTCCACTGCCAGTTATATACCCAAAGAATCCTGAAACATCAATTCAAAAGAACCTATGCACCTCTATGTTCATAACAGCACTATTCATAATATCCAAATACTGAAAAAAGTCTGAGAGCCCATCAGTGGATGAATGCATCAAAAAACTATGATACATTTATGAAGTGGAATACTATGTAGCAGAAAGAAAGAAGAGACTATTTTGTGTGATAGCATGATTGGAACTGGAGAGTATTATGCTTAGTAAAATAAGTCAGATGGCAAAAACAAATTCCACAAGATCTCACTTAATATAAGAAACTACTGACCAAAACAAACAGATAAGCAGTTGGAAGGAGATACACAGGAAGAAAAAAAAAAGGAGCAGAATGACCAGAGGGGAAGGGGAGAAAGGAGAGACAGGAGGAAAGAAGGGGTTGGTTTAGATGAGGAGCTAGTGTGAAAGACCTATGGACATGGACAAGGAAGTGGGGATTGACTGTGGGAGAGGGTTCAAAGACTGTGGCTGGTTCAAAGATGGCGACAGAGAGCAGTGCTGATGGTGTTCTCCAGTGCCAGAGCAGCTGGAGGACAGGATAGGGAGCGCGAGACATCTTCAGGTCCCTAATAATTGGAGCAATAAGCATCTGGACTCAGGGGAGCACAGCCAAAGGCAGCAGAGACCTACAGGAGAGCAGGTGAGACAGTTCCAAACCGGCCAGCGGGTTGAGATCAGATCTGGGCAGTGGCAGCTCTACCCAGAGGGGCGTCTTTAACTGAGGCCAGCTCCAGGCTCCCTGGCAACTAGAAATCTGAACAGTGAAGTGTGGGCAGTGAGGGCAAACGCTGGAGGGAACGAGGAATTGAACTCCTGCATGGGAGGGACTGTTGTGAGAGCCTCACTCCAGAGACTGAGAGAGGAAGCTCCTCACTGGGCCAGAGGCGAGAAGAGTCCTGCGGGGAGGAGGATCGGGGGAGCAGGGAAGTGCACCAGCTGGAGAGGCGAGAGGGCCGAAAATGGTGCCACTGCACCACTGGGGATACGGCAGCTTGGAGCCCCTGCGAGGGGGAGGGCCCAGCTCAGCATACCCACATCTGGTCCCCAGAACCCCACCGAAACTCCAAACTGTGCACCAGGAACTTGCAGCTGGTGCAACTGACATGTTCATTCCAGGCAACAAAGGCTGGAAGGGGAGGAGTAGTGTTAGCCAGCAGGCTGTACTGCGGACCCTCTGGGGAGCCAGGCACACATCACAGAGGCAGTGGTGAAAAACTCCTCAAAGAGCAGGACTGCTTGGAGGGTTAGCTTTCACCCCAGGGGAGCGAGGCACTGTTAGGGGACAGGAGTTACCTCCTGTGAGAGCTGTGGGGGTAGGGCCAGCCATCACAGGAGCCAGTGAGATTGCAGGACACCCCGCAAGGAGCCAGGTGCCCATCGCAGGCAGGAACCTCCTCCAGAAGCTGGAAAAGAAGGAGCAGCCATAGACACCACAGAAGCACCCTGCAGGTCTTCACAGAGAACCAGTGAGAGAAGGGAGGGCCCCAAAACACCAGCAGCACAGAAACCCAGCTAGGGTACTGGTGGCCAAGCCTACCTGGGGGTTGACACACAGAATCAACCCTGACTGTGACAGCCATATGCCCTGCCACTCCAAGACCACATAGTTAGACTGTAGACTGCAGAGACCTGACCAAGAAAAAGAGGCAGACTCAGGAAATGAATTGCTGCTAATCTCAAGCACCTCAGTTACACAGAGAGCTACATGAACTATTAATCCCAAACTTATCTTTTTTAAAAGTTACTTCCAAGGCTGACAACTAGTGCATTTTAAGTAAATGCTGTTTATACCATAGTGTATCCCAACTCACATATTTTTACTTCTCCCCTATCTCAATCCACCTAAATACCCAAGACCCTCCTCCTACTCTTGATTTAAAGTCTACTCACTCTTCTGATTCCCAGTCCTCAAACTAAGTATTCTTCCCATCCCCAGCCACCTAAATGTCACCCCTCCCTTTTTATTATTTTTATTATTATTATTTTTATTTTTACTTTTCTGCTAAAAGCACACAGGTCCTGGCTCCATCTGGACCAATCAGGGATCATTAAGGGTGAACAGGGAGGCAGATGCAGCAACTATATATATAGGCTTATACTGTTCACTCATACTTGAGGCTTTCTGATTCTCTCTCTCCTCATTTCTATAGAATAGATAAGTTGTTTTCTCTCTCATATCCCTGCTATTGTTGCTACTCTTCAGCACCCTTCAAAAATATCTATACTTTAGTCAACTTAATCATTTTTTCCCCTTGTACAACAGTCTTAATATACCTACACTCCTATTAAGACCGGCTCAGTTGCAGCTGAGGGTGTGATTAAGAGCGGGGGTTACCTTGGAGGGTATGGGTATATAGTTACGTTCGTAGGCAGTCAAAAGGGGGATTAAAAGAGAAATATATCTCTGAAGGTCTGGTTATTTTGCCTGGAGCAGCTCAAAAACAGTGTATGAGAAAGAATAGAAGGAGTGTCTCGCAATCAGCCAACTGGAAGGAAAGGAGCAAGATACACAACCAATCCAGAATGCATCCAGACAGCCCAAGTTAACAACATAAAGGCCACCCCAAGAGCAACAAGTAGAGAAAATCTAGGAGACTGCAACACTGAACTCCACAAATCTCCTAACACAGAAGGGTGCTACAGAAAGTCAGGGAAACAAAGAAGATCAATCCAAGAAAAAAACAAGCAACAACAGAAACCCAAAATGAGGGAAAAAAGAATTAGTCCATCAATAAAAGGAAAGGAAGAATCCCCAGAAAGATCATTAAATGAAACAGAGGCAAACAAACTATCAGATATGGAATTCAAAAGAATGATGGTACAGAAGCTCAATGAGCTCAACCAGCTCAAAGAAAACTATAAACAACTCCAGAGAAGTTACAACGGACTTACTGAGACCTACATCAGAATCAAAAAGGACTTAGAAACTATCAGTAAGAACCAGGAGGAAATGAAGAATACAATTTCTCAATTTAGGAATACAGTAGAAGGAATCAACAGTAGGCTAGAGGAAGCAGAGGACCAGATCAGGGAGTTGGAGGACAACATAGAAAAATATTCCAAGAGAGTACTAGAGAATGAAAAAAGGCTAAAGAAGAATAAAGAGGTTTTAAGAGACCTGCAGGACAACATGAAAGGTAATAATATCCATATCATAGGGATACCAGAAGGAGAAGAGAAACAAGGAATGGAAAACCTGTTCAAAAAGTTATGATAGAAAATTTCCCTAACATGATGAGTGAAAACATTACTCAAGTTCAGGAAGCAAAGGGGGTCCCAATGAAGATCAACCCAAACAGACCAACTCCAAGACACATCATAATTAAAATGGCAAATTTCAAAGACAAAGAGAGAATTCTAAAAGCATCAAGAGAGAAACAGCAAATAACATATAAGGGGGCTCCAAAAGGCTATCAAATGATTATTCAAAAGAAATAATTCAAGCCAGAAGGGAATGGCAAAAAGTATTTCAAGTAATGGTTTAAAAAAGGCCTGCAACCAAGAATACTCTACCCAGCAAGGCTCTCATTCAAAATAGAAGGAGAAATAAGGAGTTTCCCAGTCAAAAGAAGACTAAAAGAATACATTTCTACCAAAGCAGTATTGCAAGAAATGCTAAAGGGTCTGCTTTTTAAAAAATGAAGAAACAGAGAGAACCAAGGAGGAACACAGGTGCAAAGTGAGAAAATGGCAATGAATATGCATCAATCAATAAAAGCCTTAAATGTAAATGGATTAAATGTGCCAATCAAAAGACATAGGGTAGCCAAATGGATAAGAAAACATGACCCACATATATGCTGTCTTCAAAAGACCCACCTCAGGACAAAAGATCAACACAGGTTGAGGGTGAAGGGATGGAAAAAATATATATCAAGCAAATGGACATGAAGAAAAGGTTGGAGTAGCAAAATCAGACAAAATAGATTTTACAATGAAGGCCATAAAAACAGATAAAGAAGGACATTGTTAAAGGAACAATCCATCAAGAAGAAATAACTCTGGTAAAATTATATGCACCCAACATAGGAGCCCCAAAATATATAAGGAAAATCTTGGAGGACTTTAAGAAGGATATAGACAGCAACACACTAATAGTAGGGGATTTTAATACCCCACTATCAACAATGGACAGATCTTCCAAACAAAAATCTCCAAAGATGTAGCGGCATTGAACAACACTTTAGAGGAAATGGACCTAAATGATATATACAGAGTCTTTTACCCCAAAGAAGCAAAATATACATTCTTTTCAATGCACATGGGACATTATCTAAGATGGACCACATGGTAGGTCACAAGACAAGCCTCCACAAATACAGGAAAATTGAAATCATACCAAGCATCTTCTCAGATTACAATGGCTTGAAACTAGAAACCAATCTCAAGGGAAAAAAACAAAAATATTCTAATTCATGGAGACTGAATAACATACTTGTAAGTAATGAATGGGGTAACTATGCGATCAAAGATGAAATCAAAAACTTCCTGGAAACAAATAACAATGAAAACACAACAGTCCAAAACCTCTGGGACACAGCAAAGGCAGTGCTCAGAGGGAAATTTATAGCAATACAGGCCTACCTAAAAAGGTCACAAGAAGTTTATAAAAACAACCTAACCATAAAGCTGCAAGAACTAGAGGAATTAAAACAAACAAAGCCCAGAGCAGGGAGAAGGAAGGAAATCATCAAGATCAGAGCAGAACTAAATAACTAAGAGACAAACTATGATTCGAAGAATCAACAAGTCCAGAAGCTGGTTCTTTGAAAAAATTTTTAAAAATTGACAAGCCTTTATCCAGACTCATCAAGAAAAAGAGAGAGAGGACCCAAATAATCAGAATCAGAAGTAACAGAGGAGAAATCACAACTGATACTTCAGAAATACAAAAGATTGTAAGAAATTACTACAAACAACTATATGATAAGAAATATGACAACCTGGGTGAAATGGACACATTTCTGGAAATGCATAACCTACCAAAACTGAACCCAGAAGAAACAGAAAGCCTGAATAGGTCAATAACAACTAGTGAAATTTAAGAAAAAATTTTAAATCTCCCAAAGCACAAGAACCCCAGACTGGATGGATACACAAGTGAATTTTACCGAACATTTAAAGGAGAACTAATTCCTATCCTTCTCAACTTATACCAAAAAATCCAGGAAGAGGGAAGACTCCTAAACTCTTTCTATTAGACCAATATTATTCTAATCCCAAAACTAGGTCAAGACACAATTAAGAAAGAAAACTACAGGCCAATATCTCTGATGAAAATAGATGCTAAGATTCTCAACAAAATATTGGCCAACTGAATTCAGTAGTACATTACAAAGATTATACACTATGATCAAGTGGGTTTCATCCCAGGGATGCAAGGATGGTACAACGTTCATAAATCAATAAATGTAATATACCACATCAACAAATTGAAAGATAAAAACCATATGATCATATCAATAGATGCTGAAAAAGCATTTTATAAAGTACAGCAACCATTTATGATAAAAACCCTCAGCAAAATGGGAATAGAGAGAGCATACCTCAACATCATAAAGGCCATATATGAGAAACCTGAAGCCAACATCATACTTAACGGACAAAAACTGAAAGCTTTCCCCCTAAGATCAGGAATGAGACAAGGCTGTCCACTTTCTCCACTTCTATTCAACATTGTCTTGGAAGTTCTAGCTTCCAAGAACTACTCCAGTAGTTCCAGTAGCTGCTCCAGGCAAAATAACCAGACCTTCAGAGATATAGTTCTCTTTTAATCCCCCTTTTGACTGCCTCTCTGATGGCTATATAGCCATCAGAGAGGAAAAAGGAATCAAAGGTATCCAAATTGGAAAGGAGGAAGTCAAACTGTCATTATTTGCAGATGATATGATAGTGTACATACAAAACCTGATAGGCTCCACCAAAAAGTTACTCAACCTAATAAGCAAATTTAGCAAAATAGCTGGCTATAAAGTCAATATCCAGAAATCAAAAGTATTTTGCATACCAATAATAAAACATCAGAAATAGAAGCGAGAAAACAAATCTCATTTACCATAGCAACAAGAACAATAAAGCACCTAGGAATCAACTTAACTAAGGAGGTAAAAGACCAGTACTCAGTAAACTACAGAACATTGAAGAAAGAAATTAAGGAAGATACAAATAAATGGAAGCATATACCATGTTCATGGATGGAAAAAATTAACATCATTAAAATGCCCATACTACTCAAAGCAATTTATAGATTCAATGCAATCCCAATTAAAATACCAATGACATTTTCACAGATCTAGAAAAAATACTTCAAAAATTTATATGGAGCCAAAAACACCCATGAATAGCCACAGCAATCTTGAGAAGAACAAGGTAGGAGGAATCACAATACCGGACTTCAAACAATATTACAAGGCTACTGTCATCAAAACAGTCTGGTACTGGCATACGAATAGACATGTAGATCAATGGAACAGAATAGAGAGCCCAGAAATAAACCCAGGACTCCATGGTCAATTAATATTTGACAAAGGGGGAAGGAACATAAAATGGAGTAAAAACAGTCTCTTCAATAAGTGGTATTGGGAGAACTGGACAACAACATGCAAAAAGATAAAACTAGACCACCAACTTACACCACACACCAAAATAAATTCAAGATGGATAAAGGATTTAAACATAAGCAGTGCCACCATAAAGGTACTAGAGAAAAATATAGGCAGTAAAATTTTTGATATCCTACACCAAAATATGTTTACTGATACTTTGCCAAAAGCAAAAGAAATAAAAGAACAACTCAACAAATGGGACTATATCAAATTGAAAAGTTTCTGTTCAGCTAAAGAAAATATCAGCAAAATTCAAAGGGAACCAACTGTATGGGAAAACATAATTGCCAATGATACCTCACACAGGGTTTGATCTCCAAAATATATAAAGAACTAACGTGACTCAACACCAGGGAGACAGACAGCTCAATTAAAAAATGGGCAAAGGGCCTGAACAGACAACTCACTGAGGAAGATATACAAAGGGCCCAGAGGCATATGAAAGAATGCTCAACATCACTAGCCAGCAGAGAGATGCAAATTAAAACCACAATAAGATACCACCTCACACCTGTCAGAATGGCAATCATCAACCAATCAACAAACAACAAGTGTTGGTGAGGATGTGGGGCAAAGGGAACCCTGGTGCACTGTTGGTGGGAATGCAGGTTGGTGCAGCCACTGTGGAAAACAGTATGGAGTTTCCTTCAAAAACTAAAACTGGAACTGCCTTTTGATCCAGCAATTCCACCACTAGGACTATACGTGAAGAATCCTGAAACACCAATTCATAAGAACCTATGTACACCTATGTTCATAGCAGCGTTATTTATAATAGCCAAATGCTGGAAACAGCCTAAGTGCCCATCAGTGGATGATTGGATCAAAAAACTTTGGTACATTTACACAATGGAATACTACCCTGCAGAAAGAAAGAAGGAACTCCTAACCTTTGCAAAAACATGGATGGAACTAGAAAGTATTATGCTTAGTGAAATAAACCAGTCAGTGAAGGGCAAATACCATATGATCTCATCCATTACAACAAGCAAAACAGAACCAGGTATATGAATACAGTGAAAAGACCTTCAGTGAGCAGGGGGAAAGGGGCAAGGGGTAAGGAAAAGGCAAAGAAGGGGAACAGTTTAGACAATAACGTAGTATGGTAGAACCATGGACATGGACAACATGTGGGATTGACTTTGTGGGGGAATGGGTGGGTGGGGAATAGGACAGAGAGGAGCAAAAAGGGGATGGATATAATACAACAATAAAATTAAACTTTAAAAAATCTGGCTACTGATCTTAACTCTTCCTCTAAGTGTCAAGCCTTGGGGAATCTGAAAATCACCTCTTTCTACGTCCATTTTAAACATACAGCAAGATAGGTAATAATGCTTGGCTACTCCATTTCAGTGATATTATGAGTACCAAATAATGAGTTTTAATTGTCAGTGTTCCTTAAGAACTTCAGAAAAAGGATGTCACAGAACCCACCTCTTTCTTAGTTTTAGCCAATCCTGCTATTTCTACACTCACTTGTATTATGCCAGAATTTTTCTTGATCACTGAAAGCCATGGCTGATATTTTGACTATGAACATGTAGTTTGACACAAAGAATTGTACCCATCATTAATCACTTAATATTAAATTAGTTTTGCTATTCAGCAACTGGAAAAGATTCCATAAGAAGCCAACTCATGGAAGACTAGATTATTTTCTTAAAATCAAATACAATTTTTATTTTATTGTATCAAAATACAACCCAATTATTTTATCCTCTGTTACATCATTTCTAATGTAACAGAACATCATTAATGTTTTTTTATTATTTCTCTAACATTTATGTGGTTTCATCTGTATATGAGCCTTTGGATTTACATGTATTTATCAATATATTTTTATATATTTTTTAATCTGAAATGTTTCTTTTTTCACTAAATAATTTTATTTGTGTCCTTTGTTTCCTTACCAGGTGTTTCTTTTCTTTTCAGGTTTTATTTTTTTAATATATTTTATTAATTATGCATTACAGTTGTCCCAATTTTTTCCTCTTAGCCCTCCTCTGTCTGGTACCCCCATTCCGTCCAGCAATTCCCTTAGTTCATGTACATGGATTGTGCATATAAGTTCTTTGGCTTCTCCATTTCCTATATTATTAACATCCCCTGTCCACTTTGTACCTACTAGTTATGCTTCTTGATCCCTTCACTTCTTTTCCATTCTCCCCCCTTCCATCTCTCCCAACTGATAACCCTTTAAATTATCTCCATAACTATGATTCTGTTCCTATTCCAGTTTACTATGTTTTTTTAGATTCAGTTGTTGATAGTTGTTGCCATTTTAGTGTTCATAGTTTTGATCTTCTTTTTCTTTTTCTTTGAAGATTTTATTTATTATCTTGATATTCTACACCTACAAGAGAGAGGAAGGGAGAGAAGCAGAGAGGGAGAGAGACATCAATGTATGGGTGCCTTTCACCTGCCTCCAGCTACTGACCTGGCTGGAGACCTGGCTTGCAACCTACTTATGTTGCCCTGGCTGGGAATCAAACCAATGACCTCTGGGTTCGTAGGCCAGCACCTGATGTTCTTTTACTTAAATAAGTCCTTTAACCTTTCATGTAATAAGGGCTTGGTGATGATAAACTTCTTCAGTTTTGCCTTGACTGGGAAGAACTTTATGCTCTTCCACTTCTGCTTTTCCACTCTTTTTTTTTTTTTTTTTTTTTTTAGATTTTATTTATTATTTTTAGAGAGAGGGGAAGGGACAGAGGCAGAGAGGGAGAGAGTTATCAGTGTATGGTTGATTTTCACCTGCCTGCAGCTGGGGACTATCTGGAGACCTGGCTTGCAAACAGATTATGTGCCCTGGCTGGGGAATTGAACCAGTGACCTTAGGGTTCACAGGCTGGCATTCTATCCACTGTGCTACCAGCCAGGACTGCTCTTCCATTTTAAATGATAGCTTTGCTGGATAGGGTCATCTTGGTTGCAGGTCCAGGCTTTTCATCATTTTAAATACTTTTTGCCAGTCCCTTCTTGCCTGTAAGTTTTCTTTTGAGAAATCAGCTGACAGTCTTATAGGACCTCCTTTGTAGGTAACTTGCTTCCTTTGTCTTGCTACTTTTAAGATGCTCTCTTTGTCTTTAACTTTTTAAAAAGATTTTATATATTTTATTATTTTTAAAGAGAGGGGAAGGGAGAGAAGCAGAAAGAAAGATAGACATCAATGTATGGTTGTCTTTCACCTGCCTCCACCCATGGACCTGGCTGGAGACCTGGCTTGCAACCTGGTTATGTGTGCCCTGACTAGGAATCAAACCAGTGATCTTTGGGTTCACAGGCTGGCACCTTATCCACTGTGCCACCAGCAAGGACTAACATCTTTTTAAAGATTTTATTCATTATTTTTAGAGAGAAGGGCAAGGAGGGAGGAAGAAAGGGAGAGAAACATCAGTGTATGGTTGCCTTTCACCTGCTTCCAGCTGAGGACTGTCTGGAGACCTGGCTTGCAACTTGGTTATGTGTCCTGATTGGGAATTTAAAACCAGTGACGCTTGAGTTCACAGGCCAGTGCTAATCCACACCAGCCTTTGGCATTTTAATTAAGGTGTGTCTTGGTGTGGTCCTCTTTGGGTCTAATTTGTTTGAGACTCTCTGTGCTTCCTGGACTTGTATGTCTATTTTCATCACCAAATTAGGGAAGTTTTCTTTTATCCTTTTTCCATATAAGTTTTCCATTTTCCATTTCTTGCACTTCTTCTTTTCCTTCTGGCATTCCTATGATTAGGATGTTGGCATGTTTGGCTATGTCCCAGAGGTACTTTATACTATCCTCATTTTTTAAATTCTGTTTTCCTTTGGTTGAATGCTTATTTCATCCTTATGTTCCAAATCATTGCTTTGAATCCCAGGGTCATTCCTTGGTTCCTAGATTTTTCTTTACTTCACTTAGTGTAATCTTCATTTCTTCCTGGGTCTTTTTTATTTTGTTGCTGTACTCAATGACTTCTTTGAGCATGATGATCACCAGTGTTTTGAACTCTGTATCTGATAGGTTGGCTATATCCATTTTGTTTACTTCTATTTCTGAGCTTTGTTCTGTTCTTTCATTTGGGCCATATTTCTTTGTTTCCTCAATTTGGCCACCTCCTGGTGTTTGTTTCTTTGTGTTAAGTAGAGCTGCTTTGCTCTCTATTGTAGAAAAGGCATGTGTAAGGGTGGAGCCATAGATAATTGCCATGGAGAGACAACTCATTTCACTGCTTTGTGGCTCTGTGTCAGGGGAGGAGTCAGAGAAGAGACAATGCCACTACCTGGCTTCTATAAGTTTGCCTGGCACTTGTCCTGTGTGACTGGTACCCTTCCTTCTATTGCCCTGGTGTGAATTGCAGAGAGGGTTGGTTTGCATACATTTTAGGTTCATGCAGATCCTTTAAGTGGAGTCTTCTGAAAATTCAGCAGTTTCTTCCTCTGCCCCAATCCCCACTGGCTTTTACAGCTAGGAGTTATGGGTATTTATCTTTCTCATGCTTGA
Source organism: Noctilio leporinus (assembly GCA_004026585.1). Lineage (NCBI taxonomy): Eukaryota > Metazoa > Chordata > Mammalia > Chiroptera > Noctilionidae > Noctilio > Noctilio leporinus. Next base: position 21,414 of record PVIW01010233.1, read on the forward strand.
GCCCTGGGCTGTGTGGTTGGCCTGGGGCTGAAATAGCTCACTCTGAAGGTAACCCTCCTGATTTTTATCCACCCACACATGAACATGGGACCACCCATTCCATCTCTACAACCTTTCCATGCCACATGTCTCCACGCCTCTCCACCTATCTCCATGTATCTGCCATTCCTACCTGTCAGGATAAATGTGGTTCCTTTAAATCCTTGGTTGTTGGACTTCCATACAGCTCAATTTTCGGATGGTTCTGTGTTAATTATTCTGAGGTCCAATTGCAATGTTTTCTGTGGTTGTGTGTGAGGCAGTAAAACATATTTATCTATGCCTCCATCTTGACCAGAAGTTCCCAAGTATTTCTTTTTGTTGACAGTACCCTTAATATTCATAATCTCCATAGTGTTTTCATCAAGTTCCATTTCTTTCTGTTTTATATCTATTTTGGAAACATTATTTTATTCCTTTGTAGTGCCCTTTTTAGGCCCTATGTTAATTGCAGAGCCTCAGTGGTCTAAATTTACAATTTTTTAAAACATACAAATAAACAAGCTGATTACTAACATTTAAGCTTTCTTTATATTGCTATGAAAGGTACCTTGTAATGATAATACTCGAAGTGTGAATACCAAGACTAGTAGCATCAACATCCTCTGTGAATGTTTTAGAAATGAAAATTTTTGCTCCTCCTATTCACACCCATACCCACTGAATCAGAAACTGTAGGGGTGGAGTTTAGCCATTAGTCTTTGAATAAGCCATTCATGCGATTCCAATGCAACCTAAAATTTGAGTAATATTGTATCACAAAGATTATTTTTAAGGTCCCTTAGTGCATAAATCATGGCTTTTCATCTGTATATCACTCCAATGAGTCTCCTATACTAATTCTGGCCATGTAATGAATACTTTACAAATATCTCTTGTATGAATGAATTCATGATTAGCTGATGGTTTCAAAGATTAATTTGGCATTGTATTCTCCCAACTTACCTCTTTTTCTCATTGGACATTCATAAAATTGAGATAATATTGTGAAGAAACATTAAATATGAACTGAACATGATTCATTGAGCTGTGGCTCTTTACTCGGCACAGTATTCTCACAGTGTTACTTTTAAATTTTCCATGGTGAGTGATTTTTCAGGATTAAAAGTAACTTTCATACCAAGCAAGAAGAGCACAAAGAAACTGCAGGAAATTGAACTGCGGAGGCTGCGTTACACTTATCTCATCACATCATCTTATTTATCTCCATAATTCAAGAGAGGAAATCTGTCATCAAATAAGCAGTTAGTAGTTTTTGTCACATTGTACTTAGAATATAAACCAGAAAGATTAACCATAATATATAAAACTGAAGGCATAATTCTATGCTTCAGAAGCAGTATTTGCCTGACCTGAGAATTACATAAGGAATGTACTTTTTTTCTCAGTGAAAAGAGTGTCTTCAAGAAGCTATAAAAATTACTTTATTTCTGTACTTCATGTAAAATTATGGATAATGACAGGGTTGCTGAAATTCTGTAATCAGCCATTCCAAAATTGGTGCTGTTATAATTGATGTTTATTTGAAAATCCTCTGAGAGAAACAGAAGATATCTCCTGTTTTTTAATGATTTGAGATTATTCTCCTGGCTGTTTTGCAAGCACTTGATCTAACACCTATGTAAATCAGATAATGCTAATGTGTGCATTTTAATACAAATCAAATTTTACTCTTGTACTTTTTTTAAAACTTATTTCCTTTTTGATAGTTTTAAAATACTTTTGATTGCTATTTCTTAGTTTTGTTTTATGTGTGGTGAAGAGCCTGCTGTAGTACAAAGAGATCTGTACTTGGATCTGAAAACTTGGGTTTCAATACTTGTGCTATTATTAAAGTAATTACTTCTACTTTTAACTGCAACTTGAATACTTTAAAGAAAAGATGATAGGTTATTAAATGTGATGTTATAAAAGTAATTTTCTATGGCTGTGTAGCACAGAAGATCCAAACCTGAAACAGGTAGCCACTTAAATGTTCATGGTATCCTGAAAAAAAAAAAAAGAACGAAAAACACCCAGAGGACTAGTAGATGTGGACATGCCATTTATTACATTACAGGGGAGTGCTCTGACAGCCATGGGTTAGTGTGAGAGAGACCGGGCCCCCTCCAGTCTGAGGCTCATTATAAGGTGTCCCAGACAAAGGAGACATGTGTGCTATGCAAGTCTCTAAACTACATCACCTCAATGTGTAAAAGGATCAAGAAGCAGTCACAGGACAAGACTCCTTATCCAAATGGAGATAAGGAGAGATCTATAATCCATTGCCGAAACAATGTCTGTTCCTTCTGGCCAGTAGCCATTTGACCAATCTTCAGTCATGGGAGGGAGAAGGGCCATGTCCATCGATCCCATGCTCCATTTAAACATTGCTCTTCCACCTCACATTCTTTGCATTAATTCTGATAAGGTACCTGTGTGGTGAGCATGTTGGCACATTGCATCCATCCATATACCAAAGATACAGCAAAGACTAAACCCTTTACTAGTAAAAGCACAAGACAGAAACCAAAGAGACCTAGGAGGAGGGAAAACCTCCAATATTCTGTAGCAATCAGTACTATAATATTCTTGCACAGGGTTGTTGGCATCCACCCCATGAGTTGCAGTTTCATTGACAATTCCATTCCTGCATGCAATACGTATGGGTTGGGGTAGTCAAACTAACTGTAATGCTGACAGCCATCCCATACAGTGCTAAACTGCATACATAAGCTATGGCTTGGTGCAATTAGTTTGATGTCTCAGAAGGGAAAACATCTCATGTGTCTATTTGAGGAGAGGGTCAGAAGCCTTGTAGCCTTGCAGTGAGTCCTAGTATGTCTGGTGTGCAGGGTGAATGCGTCATGGCAGGCCAGCAGAGGCCAAGGTTTGGAATTCTGTGTAGATGCAACAACCTGAGCAGTAGCCAGCATTACTGCCCATTGCGAGAGAGGTGTTTCCACAGAATCCATCCAGACAAACCCCCAGAATGTGACAGAGAAACCAGGTAAATAAGGATATAGTACGCATTCTATGCGAACAGAAGTAACACAAAGGTTTATAAACACAAAAAAATCATAAACCAGTTTCTAAGTCTGCCAGACTGTCAAATGAGAAGACTTCCAAGTGCAAGGCTTTAACTAGTATTAAATTAAGTGGTCACAATCTGATATATCCTCTTTATCTATAATTTAAATGTTTCTGGTGACATCATCAGGTGCTCAGATAAATTCTGCAAGGTTAAGGTTAACACTGCATCAGAAGTTCTCAATAATTCCAAATCAAGGGATGAAAGAAAAATGAATCATTAATGTGAAAGAAAACTGGAGAAATTCAGGAGACAGTCTAGTTCACAGGTGAGAAATAAAATTTTTATAGACAATTTGCTGAATTAGAGTCTACTTTTCATAATTGTGTATAACAGATTTTATTGAAACATAATTTTCCCCTAAAATCACCCTCATTTTTATCAAGGAGCCAAATCAAGACCAATTTTTTTTAACAGTATTAAGTCTAGTTTTAATTTGGCCTGATTATTTGCATAAACACAACAGTAATAGCAATTGGTCATATAGGTTCTTTAAGACTGAGTTGCTGAAACTTACACAAGGAACCTTCAGACTGAGCTTTAATCAGCCCTTCAGGGCACAGAAGCAAAGCCACACAGTTGCCATCTGGCTTTGCCTGTAATACCTATAGATTTCAGTAGATTCCTCAAGTTCTTGAGGTCTCCAACAGGTCTTGAGTTTCTTCCTTGCCATCTTTCAAGAAAGCAATCTTCATTCCTTATCTGTAAAGACTGCCATAAACCATGAGGCCAAGCAAAGTACCAGACCATTTCTCCAAGGGGTTCTTATTGGTTATAAAAGTAAATCTTAATTCCTTGAGGCTTTCTGGTGACATCCAGAGTCCAGGCATGGCTCTTTTCATCATGACATTCCAGACAAAGCCTTGCTTAATAAAACCACATTTGGAAACTTGCTATCATAAAGAGAACAGATTCTTATTGGATTTACACAAACAAACATGTTGCCATGGAAAGAACAATACTCATTAAGAGCTTCCAAATTCCAGAGAGATCAGGTAGGAAGAAAAATATAAATGCCTCAATATTGCTTATGAAAGTATACTTTACCAAATTGCCTTACCAGAAAGTCTTCTTATGTCTGAAAATAAGATAAACATTAGTAATGTTTTTCAACAAAAACTTACAAAAGCCACAATTATCTTCAGCTTATTATGTCCCATAATAATTTCTGTTTATCCGGAATATCTTCAAGCACCTCCATAAATGCAGTCATTTCACAGAGCTCCAGCAATCTTTATTCAGTTCAAAGGTATAATCCAAAATTTTATTTTCAAAAATATGCAATCCAGCCCTGGCTGGTGTGGCTCAGTAGACTGAGCACTGGCCTGCAAACTCAAGGGTCACTGGTTTGATTCCCAGTCAGAGCACATACTCAGGTTGCAAGCCAGGTCTCCAGACAGGTCCCCAGATGGAGGCAGGTGAAAGGCAACCACACGTTGATGTTTCTCTCCCTTTCTTCCTCCCTTCCTTCCCCTCTCTATAAAAATAATGAAAAAAATCTTTAAAAATAAACAAAATATGTAATCCAAAACAAGTCAGAGATCTCTCCATGAACCCCCACCAAGACATACTATCTTTTTGCAAATGCATTAAAGCAAAAACAATGACTTTATAAATGACAAAACTTAAAATTATGTGGTTACAAAAAAAATTACATGGCTACAGAGTTGAGTTAATGCAATTGACAAAGAAATTTGCTTTTCTCCAACATTTTAAGATAACATTACAAATAAAAGTATATCAGAACTCATAAATAGCATATCTATTTTAATAATAAAAGTATATGTAGACAAAAAGGGCATATTCATTTTTTATTTGACAAAGACACTCATGCACTTTGAGCATATTAAATAGGTCTAATTAGTTCAAAAACTTCCTTTATAAAAGAGGAGGAACAAGCCCTTGAGGTATTCCAGGGGCCCACTGGAATAACTCAAAGTCATTTATCAGTTTAAAAGCTTCTTAAATTTACATTTTGAGAAGTCTGTCAAAGAAACTTAAGCAAAAGATTACAACATGAACTGTTTGTAAAACAACACATTTTTATGGCAATAACTTTAAAAGATATTAAACTTAAAGCCAGTTTTCACATGAAATAATTAGTCCAAACCTCAGGATTCTGTTTAATTTACAAAAAAACTTTATATCTTTAGGCCAATAAAATAGTACCCCCTACTTATGCCGTCCAGAGGCAGAAAATGCACCACATGTAATACACAAACATCACATGAAGACCATACACATATAGGTTAAACACAGAGACCATTTGAATTATTATTTTTGTAAAGAAACCGCAATATTTTTCTTATTTGCTTTTGACAGCTTTTAAGAAGACTGGAAAAGGGGATGGAAAGTCCTAAACACCGGCCAAGAAGATTTGTTGAGACTCTCAGTGAAAACTTCAAGGACTGTGTGAATGAGTAGTCAAAATGAAAGAAGTCTTGGCTCCAATCCAAGGAATCAAGCAGCATAGAAGATCCTGGACAGACATGTTTTGACCTCCTGAAAGGTCAAAAACCTGGTGACAGAAAATAAATGCTCCAGGTAGAGGATCAGGAGTTATAGTAATGAAAACAACTCCAGATCCCACCAAAGTCAAAGAATGTTACCAGAGAGAAATAAAATGGAAGAACAGGTACTGGAGCCAACTGAGTTTTTTCTTTACAAATTTAAAACTTTCACAGCACTAACAAACCTTTCTGCTACTTTCACAAACTTTGTTATCTGTTCAGAAGAATTCAGTTTTAATCCTTGTTCTTCAAAATTGCATTTCCATGCCTTATGCCTCCTAAAATTAAAATCATACAATTTCTTTCCAATTTAAATGTAAGTAATTAGCGTTCTGTAGATTGACAAATTCATGAATACATTTCATAAATCTTACCCCATTTATTAGACCTTTAGCAAAACAATTCTAATTAGTCTAAAATGCAACCTAAGGCACTCCTCCAAAATAGAAACAAAGACAAAGTCTAAAGCAAAGGCAAAATTTCAAAAAGAGATTAGGACTAGACTCAGAACATCCTTATTTTTCCCTCTAACTTAAGCTCACCCTCTAACTGCTGTGCTTTTGCTTCAGCTACTTCTTTCCCCCATGCATATCCTCTGCAAGGCCTGTGGGAACATTGGGGGCATACCCCAGTCCTAACGCACCACCCCTGGATTTCCCCTGCTATTTCCAGCATAACCCACTGGCTTCCCCAACCTGGCATGTCATTACATGCAGTCTTCTAATAGGGGTATTTTCCAGAATATCCTATTCATGACACCAGTTACACAGGATCTCCAAACCCAAATCAGGGAGCTACTTAAGTATTCATGATATTATGATATTTAGGGATCTGCTTTTTTCATATCCTGAAGAAAGCCACCCAGAAGACTAGCAGACATGGACAAGCCATTTATTACATTACAGGGGACAGCCATGAGTTAGTATGAGACCTACAGTATAAAGGCTCATTATAAAGGGTCCCAGATAAAGGAGGCATGCATGCTATGCATGACTCTAAACTACATCACCTCAGTGTGTAAAAGGTCAAGAAGCAGTCGCAGGACAAGCAGCTACTCCTAAGAGGAAATAAGGAGTAAGAAGTTACAATCCATTCCCAAAACAATACACATTCCTTCTGGCCAGTGACCATCTGAGCAGTCCTCTGTCATGGGAGGGGAAATGGCCATGTCCCTTGACCCTACAGGCTGCTATTTTAAAAATAACAATAAAAACAACTGCAAAATATCAAGTATTGGCAAGGCTGTGGAAAATTTTAAATCATGTGCAGTATTGGTGAGAAAGTAAAATGGTGTAGACACTATGAAAAACATTTTAGCAGTTCCCCCCAAAATTAAAAATAACTTGGGGTTGACTTCCTATATGGTCCTAAACTAATCACTGAACTATTTAAGTCTATTGAGGTAGAAATTAAGCATGTTCAGATTTGAATAATGAAATTTACTATAGCATTAATACATGTTCCCAAGCAGCCTCAGTGTGAGGGCCTTCATTGCTAGAAAATGTCTACTTCCACAATCTGTTTGAAAGGAATCTCATCTAATTTAAATGCTAATATGAGAATATATATTGCCTATATACATGAATCATATAGCTTAGTAGTTGGTAACTTCCATCCCAAATTAGTTTTCACTCTCAGCTTCTTTTCTAACCTAACGACTAATTTCTCAACATACCAACTACCAGTTGGTTGACATTTAAAACATAAATTGCTAATAATATCTATATATCATACACCCAAAAACAAGCACACATTTTGTAAAGATAGCATGTATTCTATGTAATAACATCCACATTTTCTTATCTTTTTCCTTAACTGCACTCAATTTTTCTGTTATTGCAAGTAACTTGATTTTCCCAATCTAGAAAATAATTCCATTATAAGAAAACTTGCAGATACAACAAAAATACAAAACTATACATTACTTAGTAAGAGCTACTTACAAGAAGATTATTTCAAAGCATTCATAAGTTAAAGTTGGTTCTCAACCATTCAGCTACCCTATGACTTTTGATTGGTATATTTAACCCATTTTCATTTAAGGTTATTATTGATAGGTACTTATTCATTGTTATTTTTCCATTTGTGCCTGTGTTTCTGTCTGTCTCTCTCTGCTTCTTCATCTTCTTAAAGCAAACCCTTTAGCATCTCTTAAAATAATGGTTTGGTGGAAATGTAGTCTTTTGGCTTTCTTTTGTCTGGGAAACTCCTTATTTCACCTATCATATTGAATGAGAGACTAAAAAATAGCTAGAATACTATTCCACAAAATTATTTAAATCTTAGGGTTTTTTAAGTCTCAGATTAGTAGATATGATAATAATTTTTACTCTGCGAGGACCAGCTGAGCACTGCAAGTGCCATTATTTCTGAAGGCTCTAACTGGTGAAACATGTGTAGAGGAGAAGCAGAGGGTACAGAGAAAAATGGGACCTCTGCATGGGAAAAAAATTAATCTACTACCTAAGATGGAAAACTCCAAAAAGAATAAGTTGTAGTTCCAGCAGCTTAAAATAAAGCAGAGTTGTATTAATGGAGAGGGGGACCTGACTCAGAAACCAAATTCATTCTTTACTATGGGTTTGGCACAGTCTCTAGGACAGCTTTCATAAAAGTGAGTTCTGCTATACACCAGTGTTGTGGTATATTTCACAAATATAGCATTCCAGATAAACTAAGTTTTAAAGAAAAATGCTTAATTTATTACAATATGTCTAAAATAGTATCATTTAACATGTAATATTATATAAGCTATTGACATATTTTAAATTTCTTGTACTAACTTGTCAAAATCGAGTCTGTACTTTATTTGTAAAAATATGTATGTATGTAAACATAGTATTTGTGCATGTGTTTGATAATATTGCAATTGATATTACTTAAAAAGTAATTCTTCAAACAAATGAATTAACATAAGCATTTTGCAATAATAAAAACTCTGTATTAATTAGATTTGAGAGGCTGACAGAAGGCAGTAATTAAATGGTGAATTGTCTGGATGTAGAAGAAAAACAAAAGAAGTACACATTGTTGGTTATAGAATAAACAGTGAATGTTAAGACAAAAGAAAGGAAATGGAGAAGCCAAATAACTTATAATGCATGACCCATGGAAATGAACTAAGGGGGACATTGCTGGAAGGAATGAAGAGTGCTTATTGGAGGGTGGCAAAGGGGGAAAATTGGTACAACTGTAACATCAAAAATCAATAAAATGTATTTTAAAATAAAATTACCATATGATCTAGCAATACCATATCTGAATCTGTATGCAGAAGAAGCAAAAGCAGTTTTTCAAACAAATATTTGTACATTCATGTTCATGAAAGTAGTATTTATTATAAATAAAATATGAAAGCAACCTGAGTCCATGGATGTATAAACAAAATGTGGTACTTGCAATGGAATATTATTCAGCCTTAAAAAAAAGAAAATTTTGATACATGCTACACATAGATTAACCTTGAAGACATTATGCTAAGTGAAATAAACCACACACAAAAATACAAATACTGTACAATTTTATTTATATGAAGTATCAAAAGCAATCAAACTCATAAAAACATAAAGTAGAATAGTTTTTTCCAAATGCCAAGGGGAAGAGAAAATAGACGTGTTCTTCAATGGATACAAGTGTTACCAGTAGAAATTAGGCTCTTCCACAAGATTGTGAGGAAAGAATTCCAAGGACCCTCACACAGGAGATTTCAATGTGGCAAGATGGTTTATTTGGAAGGAAATCTCCTTGACATACAATATTCCATCTCGCTCATCCTGCCATGGAAAATGTCCAACTGTGTCTTCAGCAAAGCCAAAAACAAAAGTTAGTGCCCAGAGTTTCTGCTTCATCTTAAGGTCAGTCATTTGGAGCCCATGCCATCTGCTTGTGTGTCCTAGTAGCTGCTTGACCCACATGGTTTCATAGAGAGAGAACATGTGATCACACAAGTGAGTGCATTATCAGGTAGGGGGAGAGAGAGACAGAGAGACAGAGAGACAGAGCTTCTTTGTTCCCTTGGGATTATATTAGCTTGGGTTTGAGGTGGTCAAAGGAAATCTGGCTGCCTAGTTCACCAGATGCAAATCCTTTAGACTATTATGTATGGAGCATTTGTGAGAGAGAAGTTAATAAACAACCTCATTCCAATAAAGAGGCTGTTAAAGCTAAGATTGAAAACATGATGTCCATAGATAAAGAAAAGTTAATGAAAGTGTGCTCAAGAGTCTGAAGTTGAATTGAGTCTATTATTGCAACAAATGGAGGCTTTTTTGAACAATTTAAAAAATAATGACGATGTTTATGTACTTAGATATAAGAATAAATTTATTTCCAAATATAATATTGTTGTGATATGTTGTTTATTCTACTAAAATTTTGCCAATTGACCACACACACCCTATATAAAATCCAACACAGCCAGTTGGAAGTAATGTTTTTGTTGGTTTGTTTTCCTTTTGTGCCCTCATGACCATAAAAAGAATACCAAGGTAGTATGTCTGACTGTTTCTCTCTCCTTCAAGATGGGCTAAATTGTAAATGAGGTCAAATTTCTCTTCAATTGACTCATTTATCACTACTCAACATACTTTAGCCATTAGCACATCCTTTATGTTGTCCTCACTTTCAGAGTTGATGACCTCACTACTCAATATGCTCAAAATACAAACAAACACTCTGGATTCTGAACATTTGCACCTCCATTTCTCATCTCTCTGAAATCAAAGGTTTTTCTGTACTAAAATTTTCAGATTGGTTACAAACTAGCTAAACTGCCATACTGGTTTATACTATGTTTTGATTGTTGATTGTGATTTATCTGCAGAATAATTTTCATTTTAGATCAGCATTCAATGCTCAAACATGAGGTATTCTGAACTTTAAGGTGAGCATCCCAAGCATTGTATTATAATTTGCCAAATTAAAAGACCAGGCAGTAGTTTTAGTGCCTTTCAAGTCATATCAGGTGATAAGCTGCCTACTCTGCTAGCAAAGAGCTGTCTTTGTTGTTTAAACTCTGCTTAGGCAGTTTTTCATACAGTAGCTATTTACTAAACCCATGCTGACTACAGAGTACTGATATAGGTTCTTCAAGCATTTTTCTCAGCAGCCTTCCATGCGGCCTTTCACTAAAATGCTTATAAAGACACAGAAAGAAGAAAGAAACTATTACACTGATAATGAAGATGAACTGCAGCCTAACATTAGTGTTTAGGAAAGAATAATGCTAATTCTAAAGCAGGGACAACTGGATATAGACACTTTCTCCAAGATAAGCACATAACATTTCCCAGCTTCAGCCTTTGAAACAAATATCTGGATAAAAGGGGGACAATGATTAATAAATAGTATAGTGATCTTAAACCATAGATCCTAACATAGAGTTTAGCATGCAGTAATGATTTTACACAAGTAATTGATTTAGGATAAAAAGTTGTTTCCCATTCAATGTTGCCTTTGTCTCCACATGGGTCCAGTCCCTCAAGTTTTTGCAGAGTTCAGATATCTCTGAGTATAAATAATAATTAAACAGGCTTTAATTTATCAATTTTATGTTATACTGGCTATTTAACCATTTAAAAATAATAAATTCAATACATATTTTCCAAATTTGTATAGATAATTGTCCTATTTATGCCTTCTCCTTTTTAGCAACAGTGTTTCATGACTGACTCATATCAAGTTAAAGTATTTTGGAGATCCAAGATGGTGGAAGAGTAAGGGGAAGCTACACTAACTTCCTAGGACCAATGTGGAATTACAACTTAGTTATGGAGAAATCATCTGGAATAACCAACTGAACACTAGCTGGAGAGAAGCCTTATAACTACAGACAGAAAGAAGAGGCTACTACATCACAACATGATTGGTAGGGAGTGCAGAGGAGACACAAGAGGGCTGGCTGGGCTCCCAAGTGCAGCAGCTGAAGGGATGGAGAAGCATCTTAGCAGCCAGGGGTTCTCTCTGAGAAGGGTGGGGTCTAAACATCCCAGCAAGGCTTTCCAGCTTACAGCAACAGAGCCTAGAATAAAATGGCATCCATCTGTGAAACCTTGCAGGGTTTTTTTGCCAGCTTGAGAAACATGGATGGAGACACAGATAGATTCTGAAAAGGACCACTCATGAAAATACATTGGCACCTACTAACCTTAGGCTCAAGCAGAGAGAGGCCACAGTGGACTAGAGATGCTTAAGGAGAGTTTGGAGCAATGGCTTTGAGGAGAGAACTGAGGAAACAGCTACCAGGGTCCCAATGCTGATTCATCTCCCATATTGCAGTCAGACCACTCCCCTCCAAGTGGCATCAGCCTGAGAAGGAGCAGTAGCCCTGTCCATAAGGATCACAGATTGAATAGATAAACAACTAAAGGTGACAGACAAACCAGTAAATCTCTAATAGTCTTGGAAAGACTGACTAGGCTCAGGCTGGGACATAATCTGATGTCAACAGAGGCAGATTCAGGAAGGAAAGAAACCTCTACAACAGTATACAACACATTGTAGACACAGTGACCCTCAGTTAGCTAGTCAGAAGAAAGGACAAAGAGCAATACAACAATGATAAAAACTCAAGTACAGGAAGAGATCCAAGATGGAAGTGTAGATGGTCACACTGTATCTCCTCCCACAACCAAAAGCAGTACATCTTCCTCAAACTAGACATCCAGAAATTCCTGAACGTAAAACTCCATGGAAAACCAACAACAACAAAAAAAGATAGAAAAAAAGAAAAGACTCATTCAGACAGGTAAAGGGGACACAGCCAGGACACAGAGGAAATGGTTAGGAGAGCAAATTGCCAGTGCAGTTGTGTGGATTGGCAACATAGGCAGGAGAGTGGCAGCAAAAAGAAAAATCACAGTAGGGGTACGTATTGAATGTTCTTGGCACCAGACCAGATTGTGCAGCTCACCATTACAGCATCAGGGAGAAAAAATAAAAAGCCATATTGCTATTTCTGACTGTGAAAACCAGTGGGGGTTGGGGTGGAAGAACTATCAGGGAGAAGTCTTTGTTTAGAGGTCCCCATGGTCTTGAAATGTCCACAGACCCGCCCACTCTTGGAACCTATATGAACTTGGACTCCTCTATGAAACTATAGAGGAGCTAGCCCCATATGGGAAGCAGAAGTGCCTGAGAAAGGGGCAAGTGCTGAGCAAGTGACATAGTTATCTCTCAGACCTGTCCCCCAGACAGCTCCACTACTTGGTGAAACCAGTCACCCAGCACAGGTGAATACCGAAAGCTCCGCCCCTTACAGCTAACAGATGCAACAGCTCTACCTAAGACACAGAGGCAAACACAGGAGCCTCTCCTGATATGAAGACAGAGAAATATGACTTAAAAAAAGGGCACAAATCAAGGTCCCAGTGGTCAAACTAAGCATCAGAGAAGTAGCCTGTCTGACAGATGAACAGATAGTCAGCCTAACAAATGAACAGATTGCCAACCTGATAGACATACAGTATTAAATGCTGTTAATAAAGATGCTCACAGACTTGACAGGTATGCTTAACTATGGTAACCACATCAGGGAAAAAGTGAAGGCTAAGCCAAGTTAAACAAAGGAAAATACACACAAAACCATTGGTGCAGGGAAGGAAAATTGGGTTCAAATCAATGATATGGAACATAAGGAAGAAATAAACAGCCAACCAGCACACAAAATGAAACAAGGATTGAAAAAAATGAGGAGAGGATTAGGAAACTCTGGGATGATTTTAAATAAGCAACATACGAATCATAGGTATACCAGAAGCAGAGGAGGAAGGGCAAGAAACTGAAAACTTGTGTGAAAAAATAATAAAGGAAAACTTTCCAAATTTGGTGAAGGAAATAGACATACAAGTCCAGGAGGCACAGAGAGTCAGTCCCAAACAAGCAAGATCTAAATCAAACCACACCAAGGCACATCATAATTAAAATGCCAAAAGTGAAGGATAAAGAGAGAATCTTAAAAGCATCAAGAGAAAAGAAGACAGATACCTACAACGGAGTTCCAATAAGACTGTCAGCTGATTTTTCAAAAGAAACTTTGTAGGCAAGAAGGGCCTGGCTAGAAATATTCAAAGTGATGAATGAAAAGCAAAAAACTTCAACCAAGATTGCTCTATCCAGCACAACTATCATTTTGAATGGAAGGACAGATTAAGTGCTTCCCAGACAAGGAAAAGCTAAAGAACTGCATCAACACAAAGCCCTTATTACATGAAATGTTAAAGGGATTTATTTAAGAAAAAGAAGATCAGATGACCCATGGACAAACAACACGTGGGTTTGACTATGGGGTGGATAAGGAGGGTGGGGAAGGAGAGAGCAGAAGAGGAAAAATGAAATGAATATAATATAACAATAAAAATATATAAAATTTAGAAAGAAAAAGAAGATAAAAACTCTGAACATTAAAATGTCAACAAACTCACAAATATCAACAATAGAACCTTAAAAAATGAAAAAGAAGAAAAACAAAAACAAACTAAGCAAACCACCAGAATAGAACCAGGAGTATAAATATGGGGATCAATGGAAGGGCTATCAGCTGGGAGAGGGAAGGAAGCAAAAAGGGAAAATGGTACAAGGATTAGAAAACATAGTTTGTGGGTAAAAGATGGACAGGGAGAAATTAAGAATAATAGAGAAAAGGGTGAAATTAGAGAACTTATATGTACACATGGACATGCACTAAGGAAGAGTAGGACTGAGGGAGGGAATGGGGGTACTTTGTGGAGGAGAGCAAAGGGAAAAGAATTTTGGACAACTGTAACAGCATAACCAATAGAATATACCAAAAAAGGCAGACAATAGCCCCTCAAGTACAACCAGACAGCCCAAACAAAATGATAAAGTGCACCGCAAGAGCATCAAGTTCAAGAAGTGAAGTAAACTGCACCACTGAATTGCACAGGACTCCTACCGCAGAATATCACACCATGAAGCAGGGAGTCAAAGCAGATTAATCTAAGAAGCAGAAACAAATAAAAGGAGTCACCTAAAATGGGGAAAAAAGGAAACAACCTTTATTGAAAGGAAAGGAGCAATCCCCAGAAAAATTGCTAAATGAAACAGTGGCAAACAGATATGGAATTCAAAATAATGTTTAGTATTGAGCCCAATGAGCTCAAAGAAAACCACAAAGAACTCCAGGAAAGCTACAAGGAAGTTACTGAGAACTACAGTAGAATTAAAAAGGACAAAGAAACTATCAATAAGGCCCAGGAAGAGATGAAGAATATAATATCTGAACTGAAGAACACAGTAAAAGGAATCAAAAGCAGGATACATGGAGCAGAGGATTGAATCAGCAAACATGATAATAATCATATCATAGGGATACCAGAAGGAGAAGAGAAGCAAGGGATAGAAAATGTGTTTAACATGATGAGTAAAAACATAACTCAAGTTCCAGAAGCACAGAGGTCCCAATGAAAATGAACACAAACAGGCCCACTCCAAGATACATCATAATTAAAATGGCAAATTTCAAAGACAAGAAGATAATCCTAAAAGCAGCAAGAGAGAAACAGCTAATAACATATGGGGGGTGGGGGGCTCTGATAAGGTTATCAACTGATTTCTCAACAGAAACATAAGAAGCCAGAAGGGAATGGCAAAAATATTCCAATCAATGAACTACAAAGGCCTACAATGAAGACTACTCTATCCAGCAAGGCTCTCATTCAAAATGGAAGGTGAATAAGGAGTTTCCCAGACAAAATGAGGCTAAAAGTATACACCTCCATGAAATGGACTTAACTGATATATATATATAGAAGTTTTCACCACAAGGAAGCAAAATACACTTTCTTTTCAAATGTACATGGAACTTTCTCAAAGATAGATCACATGGTAGAACACAAAACAAACCTCCACAAATTCAAAAAAAATTGAAATCATATCAAGCATCTTCTCAGACCAAAATGGCTTGAAGCTAAAAACCAAACTCAAAGAGAAAAAACCACAACACATTTAAATTCATGGAGGCTAAATAACATGCTATTAAATAATAATTAGATTAACAGAAATCAAAGTTTCTGGAAACAAATGAAAATGAACACACAACAACCCAAAACCTATGGGACAAAGCAAAGGCAGTCCTGAGAGGGAAATTCATAGCAATACAGGCCTACCTAAAAAGGTTTGAAGAAGCTCACATAAACAACATAACTCTACAGCTACAAAAACTAGAGGAAGAACAATAAACAAAACCCAAAACAGCAGAAGGAAGGAAATAATCAAGATCAGAGTAGAATTAAATGACATAGAGACAAAGAACAATTCAAAGGATCAATAAATCCAAGAGCTGGTTCTTTAAAAAGATAAACAGAATTGACAAGCCATTATAAACTCATCAAGAAAAAAGAGAGGACCCAAATAAATAAAATCAGAAATGACAGAGGAGAAATCCCAACTGATACCACAGAAATACAAAGGATTGTAAGAAATTAATATGAAAAGCTATATGACAAAAAATGTGACAACTTGAGTAAATGGACTAATTTCTGGAAATGTAATCTTCAAAAATAGAATCAGGAAAAAGAGGAAAGCCTGAATAGATCCATAACAATTAGTGAAATTGAAGCAGTAATCAAAAAACTTTCAGCACACAAAAGCCCTGGACCAGATGGCTATGCAGGTGAATTTTACCAAACATTTAGGGAAGAACTAACTCCTATCCTTCTCAACCTATTCAAAAACAAAACAAAACAAAACAAACAAACAAACAAAAAGTGCTAGAAGAGTGAAGACTCTCAAACTCTTTCTATGAGGCCAATGTTATGCTAATCCCAAAACCTGGTCAAGACACAACAGAAAAGAAAACTACAGACCAATATTGCTGATGAACATAGATGCCAAAATCCAAAACAAAATATTTAAACCTGATCCAGCAATATATTAAAATGATCATAGACCATGATCAAGTGGGATTCATCCCAGAAATGCAAGGATTGTACGATATTCGCAATTCAATAAACATGATACACCACATAAAGAAAATGAAAGACAATCCATATGATCATATCAATAGATGCTGAAAAAGCATTTGACAAAGTGCAGCACTCATTTATGATAAAAATGCTCAGCAAGGTAGGAATAGAGGGAACATACCTAACCATAATAAAGGCCATATATAAGAAACCTGCAGCCAACATCATACTCAATGAGCAAAAGCTGCAAGCTGTCCCCCTAAGATCAGGAACAAGAAAAGGATGTCCACTTTCTCCACTTCTATTCAACATAGTTTTAGAAGTTCTAGCCTCAATCATCAGAAAAGAAAAAAAATCAGACATCCAAATTTGAAAGGAGCAAATAAAACTGTCATTATTTGCAGACAACATGATAGTGCACATAGAAAACCCTACAGGCTCCAATAAAAAATTACTCAACCTAATAAGTGAATTTGGCAAAAAAGCAGGATACAAAATCAATAATCAGAAATCAAAGGTATTTGTGTACAGCAACAATGAAATATCAGAGAGAGAAACAAGAAAAAATCCCACTTACAATAGCAACTAGAAAAATAAAGTACCAAGGAATAAATTTAACAAAGGGGGCAAAAGACCTATACTTGGAAACCTATAGAACACTGAAGGAAAAAAAAAAACAAAAACAAAAACACAGGATGACACAAATAAATGGAAGCATATACTATGTTCATGGATTGGAGAATTAGCTTCATTAAAATGACCATACCACCCAAAGTAATTTATAAATTCAATACAATCCCCATAAAATAACAATGACATATTTCACAGAGCTCAAATATTTCAAAAATTTATATGGAACCAAAAATGACCCTGAAAAGCCTCAGCATTCTTGAGAAGAACAAACTAGAAGGAATTATAGTACCTGAGATTTAACTGCATTACACAGCCACTGTGATCAAAACTGGCATAAGAACAAATGGATGAATGGAACACAATAGAGAGTACAGATATAAACCCAGGTTTCTATATTCAATTGATATTTGACAAAGGGGGAAGGAGCGTAAAATAAAATGAAAATAGGCTCTTCAACAAATGGTCTTGTGAAAACTATACACAGATGTGCAAGAAAAAATAAGTGAAAATAGACCACCAACTTACACCCTACTGCAGAATAAACTGAAGATGGATAAAAGACTTAAATGTAAGCTGTGACACCATAAGAGTCCTAGAGGAAAACATAGAGAAGAAAATTTCAGATATTCCACGCACCAATTTTTACTGACACTCATATATCTCCTAGAATAAGGGAAATAAAAGAAAGATTAAACAAATGGGACTACATCAAGCTAAAAACTTTCTGCTCAGTGAAAGAAAACATCAGCAAGATGAAAAGGGAACCAATTGTATGGTAAAACATATTTGCCAATGATAGTTTGGACAAGGGTTTGATCTCCAAAATATATAAAGAACATGTAGAACTCAACACCAGAAAAATAGACAATCCAATTTAAAATTGGGCAAAGGACCTGAACAGACTCTTCTCTGAGGGGGAAATATAGGGTACCTATAGGCATATGAAAGAATGTTCAACATCGCTAGCCATCAGAGAGATGCAAATTAAAACCACAATGAGATACCACTTTGCACCTGTCAAAATGGCCATCATTAACAAATCAACAAACAACAAGTGCTAGCAAGGATGTGGAGAAACTCTAGTGCACTGTTGGTGGGATTGCAGATTGGTATAGCCACTATGGAAAACAGTATGGAATTTCCTCAAAAAACTAAGAATAGAACTGCCTTTTGACTCAGCAATTCCAATGCTGGGAATATACGCTAAGAATCCTGAAACACCAATTCAGAAGAACCTATCCACCCCTATGTTCATAGCAGTGCTATTTACAATAGCCAAGTGCTGCAAACAGCCAAAGTGCTCACCAGTGAATGAATGGATCAAAAGAACTATATATTTACATAATAGAATATATGCTGCAGACTTAAAGAAGGAACTTCTACATTTTGCAACAGAATGGATGGACCTAGAGAGTATTATGCTTAGTGAAGTCAGCCAGGCAGCAAAAAATAAATACCATATGGTTTTACCTAATACAGGAACAAATGAACAAAACAAACAAAAAAATGAGCAAACTAGAACCAGAGACATGGAAACAAGGAACAGACTAACAGTGACAAGACGGGAGGGGGAAGGAGGGCAAGTAGGGAAAGAAGGAGAAGGGGCTAGTCAAGGAACTAGCATAAATGACCCATGGACATGGACAACATGGCAGGGATTGACTGTAGAAGTGGGTATGGACAAGACAGGGAAGAACAATAGAGGAAAATGGGACAACTGTAATAGAACAACAATTACATATATATATATGTGTCTACACACACACACACACACACACACACACACACACAGATTGATTGGATTACAACCGAATTAATCTGTCCCTCTCATCAGTACCTACATCTGACAGCTGATCACAGATTAATTGGATTAAAAACTGAAGGGCACAGACAAAGACAGTGGACCTTTGTTAGGCTCCAATAGGCTGACTAGGCCCAGATTTTGGAATGATCTGACATCACCAGAGGTGGATCCAGGAAATAAAAAGAATGTACATCTATATGACAGGAGACCACACTACAAAGACAGGGACTCAAAAAAGCCCAATCTAAAAAGCAAAAATAAGTGGGTGGGTGGGGAAGGGGACAGAAGAAAAGAAAAAGGGGATGATGTAATACAACAACAATAAAATTCCACTTAAATAAATAAACAAATAGCAAAAACAAACAAGAACTGTCACCTAATATGGGAGCAAAAGATAGTCCATCACCAGAAAGAAAAAAGGAATCCCCAGAAAGACTGTTATTAAAATAGAGGCAAGCAAACTATCAGACATGGAATTCAAAATAATGATGATAGAGAAGCTTAATGAGATCAGCAAACTCAAAGAAATGATAAACAAATTCAGGGGAATTCCAAACAATTCCAGGAGAACTATGAAGAACTCCAGGGAAGCTATAAGCAACTTAATGAGAATGACACCAGAATCAAAAAGGACACAAAAATTATCAATAAGAGCCGGGAGGACATGAAGAATACAATTTCTGAATTGAAGAATACAGTAGAAGGAATTAAAAGCAGGCTAGAAGAAGCAGAGAATCAGATCAGGGAGCTGAAGGACAAAGAAAAAAATTCCCAGACAGTGCAACAAAATGAAAAAAAGACTGAAAAAGAATGAAAAGGGCTGCAGAACATGAAATGCAATAATATCCATATCATAGGGACACCATAAGGAGAAGATAAGCAAGGGATAGAATATCTGTTTGAAAAAGTAATGACAGAAAATTTCCCTAACTTGATGAATAAAAACATCACTCAGATTTAGAAAGCGTGGAGGATCCTAATGAAGAAGAACCTAAATAGGCCCACTCCAAGACACATCATAATTAAAATGGCAAATCTCAAAGACAAGGAGAAAATCCTAAAAGCAGCAAGAGAAAAACAGCTAATAACATAAAAGGGGGCTCCAATAAGGTCATCAACTAATTTATCAACAAACCACTACAAGCCAGAAAGAAATGGCAAAAAATATTCCAAGTAATGAAAAACAAAGGCCTGCAACCACTTTAACCACCAAGGCTCTCATTCAAAATGGAAGGAGTTTCCCAGACAAAAAAAAAAAAAAAAAAGTTTTAAAGACTACATCTCCACCAAACCAGCATTGCAAGGGATGCTAAAGGGTCTACTTTTAAAAGATGAAGAAACAGAGAAAGACAGAGGAACACAGGTACGAAGGGGGAAAATGTCAATGAGTAAGTACCTGTCAATAATAACTTTAAACATAAACAGATTAAATGCCCCAATCAAAAGATATGATGTAGCAGAGTTGATAAGAAAATATGACCCACAAATATGCTGTCTACAAGAAACGCATCTCAGAAAGAAAGATTGACACAGACTGAAAGTGAAGGGATAGAAAAAATATTTTTCAAGCAAATGGATATGAATAAAAGGCTGGGGTAGCAATACTTAGACAAAATAGACTTTACAATGAAGGCCATAAAAAGAGATAAAGAAGGACATTTCATAATACTTAAGGAAACAATCCAACAAGAAGATATAACCCTTGTAAACATATATGCACCCAACATAGGAGTACCCAAATACATAGGAAAAATCTTGGAGGACTTCAAGAAGGATATTGACAGCTACACACTCATAGTAGGGGATTTTAATGCTTCATCATCAACAATGGATTGATCTTCTAAGCAAAAACACACCAAGGATATTGTGGCATTGAACAACATTCTAGATGAAATGGACTTAACGGATATATATAGGATTTTTCGCCCAAAAGAAACAAAATACACATTCTTTTCAAATGCACATGGAAAATTCTTAAAGATAGACCACATGGTAGAACACAAGACAAGCCTCCATAAATTCAAGAAAATTGAAATCATACCAAGCAATTTCTCAGATTACAATGGCTTGAAACTAGAAACTAACCTCAAGTGGGGGGTGGGAAGCATTCTAATTCATGGAGACTGAATAACATGCTATTAAGTAATAAACGGATTAACAATGAGATCAAAGTAGAAATTAAAACGTTTCTGGAAACAAGTGAAAATGAGGACACAACAGCCCAAAACTTATGGGACACACTGAAGGCGGTATTCAGAGGGAAGTTCATAGCAACTCAGGCCTACCTAAAAATGGTAGAAGCTCAAACGAACAACCTGACCATAAAGCTATAGGAATAGGAGGAGCAACAACAAATAAAGCCCAGAGCAAGTAGAAGAAAGGAAATAATAAAGATGAGAGCAGAATTAAGCGGCATAGAGACTAAAAGAACAATTCAAAGGGTCAATAAATCCAGGAACTAGTTCTTTGAAAAGGGAAACAAAATTCACAAGCCTTTAACCAGACTCATCAAGAAAAAAAGAGAGGACCCAAATAAACAAAATCAGAAATGACAGAGGAGAAATCACAACTGATACCTTAGAAATACAAAGGATTGTAAGAAATATTACAAACAACCCTGGCTGGCAGCTCACTGGAATGGCACTGGCCTGAGAACCCAAAAGTTACTGGTTCAATTCTCCAGTCAGGGCATATAACCAGATTGCAAGCCAGGTCTCCAGCTAGGTCCATAGCTTGAGGCAGGTGAAAGGCAACCATGCACTGATCTTTCTCTTTCTTTTTTCCTCCCTCCCTGCCCTTCTCTCTAAAAATAATGAATAAGCTCTTTAAAAATAAAAGAAATTAATACATACAACTATATGACAAGAAATTTGACAACCTGAGTAAAATGGACAAATTTCTGGAAGTGTATAATCTTCCATCACTGCATCAAAAAGAAGCAGAAAGCCTGAATAGGCTAATAACAACTGGTGAAATTGAAGCAGTAATCAAGAAACTCCCAGCACAGAGGAACCCTGGACCAGATAGCTATCTAGGCAAATTTTACCAAACATTAAGGGAAGAACTAATTCCTATTCTTCTTGACATGTTTCAAAAAAACCCAAGAAGAGGGAAGACCCCAAAACTCTTTCTGTAAGGCCAGTATTATTCTAATCCCAATATGAGGACAAGACACAACAAAGAAAGAAAACTACAGGCCATTATTGCTGATGAACATAGCTGCTAAAATTCTCAACAAAGTATTGGCAACTGAATCCAGCAATACATTAAAAAATCATACACCATGATCAAGTGGGTTCATCCCAGGGATGCAAGGATGGTATTACATTTACAAATCAATAAACATAACATACCACATAAACAAAATGAAAGACAAAAACTATATGATCATATGAATAGATGCTGACAAGGCATTTGATAAAGTACAGCACACATATATGATAAAAAGTCTCAGCAAAGTGGGAATTGAGGGAGCATACCTCAACATCATAAAGGCCATATATGAGAAACCTGAAGCCAATATCATAGTCAATGGGCAAAAACTAAAAGCTTCTCCCCTAAGATCAGGAACAAAACAAAGCTGCCCACTCTCTCCACTTCTATTCAACAATGTTTTGAAAGTTCTAGCCATAGCAATCAGATAAAAAAAATGAATCAAAGACATCCAAATTAGAAAGGAGGAAGTAAGGTCCATTATTTGCAGATGACATGATAGTATACATAGGAAACCATTTAGACTCTGCCAAAAAACTACTCGACCTACTAAGCAAATTTAGCAAAACAGCTGGATATAAAGTCAATTCCCAGAAATCAAAGGCATTTTTGATGTTTTAACAATGAAACATCAGAGATAGAAGCTAGAAAATAAATATTTTCTTGTTACTATTTACTATAGCAATAAGAAAAAATAAAAGTACTTAGGAATAAACTTAACCAGGGGATAAAAGACCTGTACTTGGAGAACTATAGAACACTGAAGAAAGAATTTAAGGAAGGTACAAATAAATGGAAACCTTTACCATGTTCATGGATGGGAAGAATTAACATCATTAAAATGTCTATACTCTGGTAATACAACAACAATAAAATTTTTAAAAATGTCTACACTCCTTGCTGGTAGTTCAGTGGATAGGTGCCAGCTTAGGAACCCAAAGGTCACTGGTTTGACTCCCAGCCAGGGCACGTAACCAGGTTGCAAGCCAGGTCTCCAGCCAGGTACATAACTGGAGGCAGGCGAAAGGCAACCATACATTGATGTTTCTCTATCTTTCTTCCTCCTTCCCTGCCCTTCTCCCTAAAAAATAGTGAATAAAGAAAAAAACTTTTAAAAAATATCCATATTACCCAAAGCAATCTATAGATTCAATGCAATCCCTATTAAAATTCTAACGACATATTTCACAGATATAGAAAAAATACTTCAAAAATTTATATGAAGCCAAAAATGACCATGAATAGCCAAAGCAATCTTGAGTAAGAAGAACAAAGTAGGAGGATATCACTATACCAGATATCAAACTATACTACAAGTCCACTGTAATCAAAATAGTCTAGTACTGGCATAAGAATAGACATAGATTAATGGAACAGAATAGAGAGCCCAGAAATAAACTCAGGACTCTATAGTCAATTAACATTTGACAAAGGGGGAAGGAGAATAAAATGAAGGGGAAATAGACTCTTCAATAGGTGGTGTTGGGAGAATTGGACATGGACATGCAAAAAAATAAAGCTAGACCACCAACTTACACCAATAACTCAAGGTGGAGTAAGGGCTTAAACATAAGTCATGACACCATAAAAGTTTTGGTGGAAAACATAGGCTGTAAAATCACAGATATTCCGTGCAGCATTATTTTCACTAATACTTCCAAGGGCAAGAGAAATAAAGGAACAAATAAACAAACAGGACTACATCAAACTGAAAAGCTTCTGTTCAGCTAAAGAAAACATCAGCAAAATTAAAAGGGAACCAGCAGAGAGGGAAGATGGCGACAGAGTAGAGAGCAGTGCTGATGGTGTTCTCAAGTACCAAAGCAGCTAGAGGACAGGATAAGGAGCGTGAGACGTCTACAGGACCCTAGGGATTGGAACGGGCAGCATCTGGACACAAGGGAGCAGAGCCCAGAGGCAGAGGAGGCCAGCGGGACAGTAGGTGAGGCATTCCCGACCGACCGGCCGGCGGGCCGAGGTCGGCTCTGGGCAGGGGCGGCTCTGCCCAGAGGGGCGCGTTTGACCGGGGCCAGTTTCAGGCTCCCTGGCGACTGGAAGTCTCAGCAGTGAAGTGCGGGCGGCGAGGGCGAACGCCGTAGGGAACGCGGAATTGAACTCTTGCAGGGGAGGGACTGTGTGAGAGACTCAC